>JANKKB010002977.1:0-10787 GCA_026225775.1 Bursera palmeri
ACTTTTAAGTGCTTATCAATTATCACTGTTTTCGTAAATATAACACTTATCTCAAAAAAATATGAGGCTTAAGTATCAGTTTTTGGAGAATAAGTGTTAGTTTAACAAAAGTCTGGAGTTAAATATATTTTTTTTAAATTTAATTAGGGGGTCAATGTAATTTCCCCCTTGATTATTAGGATTTAGTTTAGGTTGTCACGTTGGATTATACACTCGAGCGTGAATAGAAGATTATACATCGAAAATTATTTTAATGATATACATAAGGTACATGCAATGTACAATTATAATGTATAATTAGACGGGGATATATATACAGGGACGAAGCTTCATGGCCCCCCAAGCAATAAAAAATAATAGATATATATGTATATACCCCTCGTTGTAGGGAAGTATTGTTCATTCCTTATGCACCACATGCTTAAATTATAAAAATAAAATAAAAATAAAAATGTAATCATAAACATCTTGAATGTAGTGCAGGATATGCAAGAAAAAAAGAATGGACCTCATGGTTTATGCTATCACTTTCACTAGAAAATTGATTTCTTGTTGCTGGGATCCGATTAAACTACATTTTTTCCAAGTCAATTTAAGCTCCATTACTGCTTTATCATCATCGAATAGCTATATTGCTAAGTTTATTAACGAATAAAATAATTAAGGAATTACATCTAGCTATTGAGCAGGAAGATGTGACAAAATTTCATCCCTCGAACATTAAATTTTAATAGAATTAAAAAAGAAAAAATATTGTAATTCCATATTATAAATTCATAGATGATGAAATTACTCTTTCTAATTTATAAATTAAAAGGGTCACTACCCATTAATTATTATGAGAAAATTCAGACTTTTAGGATTCTTCTTTAAAATTTATTTAAAATGAACTGCAAATAAAATTAAAATGAAGAGGCCCTTGCATTTATTTAAAATTTTCTTCTTCTTCTTCTTTTCAATACGAAAACCAAATAAATTATGGACGGCTCAAAGTTATTTGCACCCTAACAAATTCATTCAAACTATGAAAATTTTAAAAAATATTTACATCTTTGGAGTTCTAAATATGATCTTAATTAAATGTATAAATAAGATGCCTGTAGAGTTCTACTTTTCAAAAAATATGTAAAGAATGCTTTGACAAAGATCGGAAAAGCATCATATTCATAGCTATCAATATTACTTTTGAGAAGTCATTGAGTTCAAGGAAGAATTTTGTAAAGACTATCACAAATCAAAACTTGGGCTGTGAAGAAGAACGAAGTGAAGTCAAACTAGATCCAATTTTGCTTCAATCTATGCGTGGATGTATGATGACTATTTGACTATTGGTCTGTACACATCAAATTTATATTTAGGTTTATCTTTCGAATGAAATATAATAACTAATTGTTGTCCAATAAAAGTATGAAGAAGAAATTCATACAATAATAATTATTATATTGGTTATATAATATTGTCATTTTTCTAAAAATTTAAGCTTATACGTATAGGCAGGTCTCACGTGCACTTGTAGCGTAGACCGGATCGAGCCTCACATGCCTCAACGGGTCTTATAAATGGATTAAACAAGCTAATAGGTGCGGGCTTAATTTAAATATTTAAGCTTATAATATTCAAATCCTGGGGTGTTGTAGCACGTGTGTGTTCACATGCACCAGTGAATTAGGTCGTTGCATGTATCCAAGACGGAGCCTATTTTCATTTGCTCAAAAGTTAAGTATTTCAGTAGAATGACTTATGTAAATTCATCAAAGTTCAAAGAATATCAATTCAAACTTTCACTTACGATTTGTTTGAAACTTTGAATTAAGTACTAAAGGAGACACATTGTTATTGTTGACGTGGGAAAATTGCACCAATTAAATAAAGGACACGCGCATGATAACGAGAGAAACTGACTATGATGCTCTTGAGAGATTGTTTCCAGAAGGTTGGTGAAGTGCTTCGCGAATGGCACGATTTGAGGGAATTGGTAAGTCAAGATGGAGAAGCTGAGACCATCGGGGTAAGGAGGGATTGAGCTTATGAGCAGAACCCGAGGTCTAGTATCAGTGGGTTAAGGTAAAAGGGAAAACTTCAATGGAAGGTGGCTTGTGTTTTACTTTTCGTGGGGGATTGGCGATTTCTAATTGGATGGGTGAGGATTTTCGAGTTGGCATGTTTATGGATTGAATCTAATGAAAGCCAACTAGACAGATGTGTTGATGTCTGATAGAAGGATTAGAAAGTTGTAGTTTCAGGATTATCCTCTGACACAAGAGTTGCTTCTGATACGGAGTTACGGACTGCGTTTGACACCAGAGTAAAGTGGCTGGAGAAACGAATCTCGGAGATATCAGTGAAGGTTATTGGCTGGAGAAGAGTTTTTTTGGTTTGCTATTCAAGAAGTCGTCATGGACTTAGGGGTTTTCCTTACAAAGATTGCATTAACATGAATGTATGGAGATGTCTAGCTGTTAATAAACATGTTTTGGAGAGACAATTGCCTGTTTATAGGCTTATACGTGAGTGATATCATCAGCCCTTCGTGTTGATTTCTGCCAAAATTTATGGACATTTGGACAGTCCCGTATGCCTTGTCTAGGTAGGTTCCAAATTGGGAAAGCCTCATAGGGTCGACTTACATCGATATGGCAATGATCTCCCCGTCGGCGAAGACCTCAAAAACAGTGGCTTGCAGGCACCTTTGTCTACTGAAGTGGCTCGCATTTCAGGTGACCGATATACCATTCTAGCCATCCGTTGCCTTTAACGGTTCGACTTGGTAGAAGGCGAAATTGAGCCTCACTTTTTCACGTTTCGGTAGGTTGGGATTCGGCTCCTGAACTAGACACGTGACAGTTGTTGAATATTGAGCACTCGGTTGACTAAGGAGGGTGTTTATGATATTTCATAAAGAAGTCACAAAATGCAATCTATGATAAGTAATTATCATTGACCACCACTACCTTTTTCTATTTTTTTACTCATACGAGACGTTTGCCCTTTTTCTTTTCTCTCATCCTTAAGTTTTGAAAAAATCTCTTCTCAAATCACGAGTTAAAAATTCTGTTAGTTAACATATATTAATCTCTATATTCCAATAAATTTATCATTTCACTCTTAGTAACACATAAAAAATAACTAATTTTTCAAGGACAATATTAAATTTAATGATCAAATTACCGTTAACATAAATACCAATATGTGTTAATATTGTCCATGAAAAAGTAATTTTAATATGTGTTAATATGTGTTAAGATAATTTGATAATTTAATTTAATATTGTCTTTTAAAAATTAAGTTATTTTTTTATATATGTTAGTAAGGGTAAAATAGTAAATTTATTAAAATATAGAAGTTAATAGATGTTAACTAACAAAATTTTTAACTGGAGGATTTGAAAAGAGATTTTTTTAAAACTTAAAGGATGAGAGAAGAGAAAAAAGCAAACGTCCCATATGAGTGGAAAAAAAAAAGGAAAAGGTAGGGATGGTTAATGATAATTACTCTTAATTATTAATAATGTGTGAAAAATAAATGCAATTAAAAAATATAGAAAAAAACCACATTTATATGCTTGTTTTTTCCATTTTACACCATTTTTTTTCCTTTTTCAAGTTAATAGGCATGAGGGAGCTTCTGACGCACATTGAAATTAAGAGTCGCTCAAGAAAGTTGGAAAGTTAGGGGTTAGCATCATAAATGATATTTTTACATAGATTTGATAATGACACTTTAATAAAATCTTGATGACAATTCTATTTCCTTCCTATCTAATTATTTTAAACTAGTAATTTAATAAAAATTCTAGTTAATTAATAAAATATCCGATAAACAAATATATATTAGTCATTTATATATATTATTGTATAAGTATATTTTACAATTTTTTCAAAGAAATATCTTAAAAGGATCCACATGTAATGTAAATAATGGAGCAAGTTGCGACGATTAGACACAATTAATGTCAAATTTTGAAGCACAGATTGCATGAATTGATTCATGTATTTAATTTCTCCTGCTCAATGTTCAGAAAGTCCATGTTCATGATCATTATTGAGCTGTTGTGGGTTGGAAAGCCATGGAAAGTTTGTGTTTTCACGTTTAATTTCATTTATGCACAAACCAAAAGGTTTTACTTCAAAATTTTACATTAAATGTTGATAAGGCATAGCTAGCTTCAACAGCAACGAATAAAAATAAGGTAAATTTTAACATAATATAGGTGTAGATTTCATTAAAAGGAGAGAGTTAAGTAATTAACTGATAAGAAGTTCATGTTACTACCATCATTAAAAGGAGATTAAATTGTGATTCTTATTAATCATATTGGTAATTTTGCATTAACAAATTATACTAAAGACAATCGATTGCCTGAGGGAGTGTTTCGTTTGTGCTTTTAAAACTATTTTCGAAATACTTGGATGTCAGTTCAAAAGTTTGGGTTGTATTCTTGCAAGTTTTATTATCTAAAATCATAAATAATTTTGTCTTTCAATTTCAAGTTAATTAATTTTAAGGCGGGGTTATATGAATAAAAAAATACGCTTTATATATATACATATAGGGTCAGGGTTTGTGACTTAATTTTATATGCTATTTGATAACTATTGATATATTACAGTCTATAAGTGGGAAAGATAAGTTAAAAGTAGTTTTTTAATGCTAACTCAGCAACTCTTTCTAGCATTAAGTGTGAAAAATCAATGGTTATCAAATAGTATGTGAAATTAAGTAAAAAAAATTAAGTTATAATAGTTTGAACCTCTTTATATATATATATACACATATAATTTGTTTCTAAATATATTCATTATTTTAAAATTTTGAATAATTAATTTTATCGCACGAAGCACCCAATTTTGGAAATAAATCCATGTAACCACTGAAAATTCAATAGTTTAATATTTTAATTAATAAAAATTTAAAATTCTATTAGCCACATGATTTTCCAATATATATATTTTTTTATAAAATACTTGTTTCATCAAATTTTATTTTATTTGTATATTTTGTATAATAAGCATTGATATATTAATTTTGTATCCCCTATATAGGTTATTTTTCTAAATTATTTACATTTTTTATATGAATATTTTACTTTTTTGTAAAATATTAATAATAAGTATATTTGTAGGGATGTTTATAGCCTCACCTTTAACTTTTAGATACAATTTGAAAACTGTTTTTGACAACATTTCAACCAAACATTTTTTTTTAATTCCTTGTTTCACAAATAAAAAAATTGCATTCGAATTTAAAATCAAAAAGTCTTTCACATCTATATCTCTCTAAACCCGTTAAATTTTGGGTGGGACTATAAGAACTCTTTTAAATACTCTTCACACTCTTATTACTAAGTACAGTCATCGTTTTAAAATTAAAATATTAAATTTCATCTAAAAATCTATTTTTAATAATAAAATATTAAATAAGTAATTTAATAATAAAATCTATTTTTAAGATATGAGTGTTCAAAGTATTTTTTTGGTTGCAAATAGTCACACCATTTGTGCAAATGACCCTACCTGTAAAATAATTATAATGTTTTAAGAGTGGTACTATTTGCCCTACTTTAAAACCAAGGGAGACTCCTTCTTGTCATATCCCATGTAAAAAATTTAGAAACATATATATATATTTTCTTTGTCTCCTTTAAATTTCACAAATAACATTCTATTATTGTTCTTCATTCGGTTTCAAAAATAACATTCTATTATTGTTCTTCATTCGTTTTTTTTGAAACCTAAGTATNTCGGACCAGTTTATTTGTACGTTAACTAATTTTACGGGACCTGTATCTAGTGAAATACACCCTATATTTGTCCCAGAATAGTACTATAAGTAAATATCGGTTCTTATTATGGGTCCCTATATTTAATGTTGTTTGAATAACATTAAAAATAATTAAGGGTTACGTGGCTGGGTTATAANAAAGAAAAAAAATTACAGACAGGTTGGACCGTTGGTGCAGAACAACATCACTCATGTTTGAATAACAAAATATCGTTCTTATCACAAGCCTTTTCCTTTACAATAACGTGTAAAATTGCTGTGACACGTTAAAAATTTTAATAATAAAAAATTAAAGAAAGTTTTGAACGGTAATCCAGTTGCCAACTTGTTTAATTAATACAAAGAAAAAAAATAAACATTTTTCAGGTGAAGTGAGAGTGTTTCCCATTGGGGTATGATGATGGCAGAGACTAAACTACGTACAAGCACTAATTACCATTAAAAATGTGACAAAAAAATCACATAATAATCTTCCTAATTAACAGTCTTAATTATAATTTAATTTGTTAATTAATCTCCCACCGTTCACTTACTCACTCACTCAATCAATGGATCAATCAAGTGGGCAGAAACTGAGGCCCCAACCAAACATCTGATAAAACAAAACTGGCTCAACTAGACCTGCAACCCACCATCAACCGTCCACGTGGAGCCAATTCAACGGCATGTGGCCCACCTTTGGTGTTGCTTGTCTTAATGCACAGGGCTGGTTGCTACTATAATAAGCCCCATATCAAACAATCACATTTATCATTAGAGAGAGAGAGAGAGAGAGAGAGAGGGAAATCAGACTTTTAGGCTTTTAGCAACAAGGAGAGGCCAGGATTGCTCAACAATCCACGAAGAGGGTAAACCCAACCAAAACCCTTATCCTATCTTCTTGCTTTGTTGCTTGCAACTCCACCAAAGTGCTTCTATATAGCACTTTTCAAGCGCTTCAATATCCTTTTTCTTTTCTTTTATTGCTGCCAATATTGGTTAAGTGGTGCTAGCTGCCATTGGTAAAGGCTGAGTTTTGTGTTCAAATACAGTGTTTTGGCGAGTGGGTTGTTGAATTTTTGTGTCAAAAATCTGTTCTCTTGTGGAGAAACTCAGTAGAAATTAATCAACAATGGCTCCAAGGTCCGGAAGAGGCAAGTCTAGTAAAGCCAGAGCAGAGAAGAAGAAGAACAAAGAAGAGAAAGGTTTTCAAATTTCAATCTTCATTTCCTGAATGCGTAACGCGATGAAAATTTTATACGTTTGAAGAATCACTCTCAAATAATAAGTGCTTTTCTAGCTCTCGTTCATTCATACATATTGTATCTTGTTTTGTTATGCAGTAGTGCCTAGTGTTCTTGACATCACAGTCATCACTCCGTATGAATCACAAGTGATTCTCAAGGTACAATATGCTTTTTGATTTCTTCCCTCAACCTCAATAGCAGTTTAATAACCATTTAAGCATCAATAAAGCACTTTTTTCTCACTATTGGGGAACTTTCTGAAGGGCATCTCCACTGACAAGATACTTGATGTGAGGAAGCTATTGGCTGTAAATGTAGAAACTTGTCACCTAACAAACTACTCCTTGTCTCATGAGGTATCTCCAATTAATTTCATTACAATAATCTTATTTATTTCACTTTGCAATAAAATATAAACCCTCTTGATACTATATTCTTTTCACTTATTATTTGATTTAATTTGTATGTATATGATCAGGTCAAAGGGCAGAGATTGAGTGACAGAGTAGAAGTTGTTGCTCTGAAGCCATGTCTGCTCAGAATGGTTGAAGGTAGGTGAAGCTCTCCCTGCTCTCTCATAATTCATAACTAAATTTCAGTACCAAAGTATCAATTCCCATGTGGCTCTTATTTTATTTGCTCAGATTTATATCATTACTCCCATTTTAGGTATATTCGTCTTGCACTTCCTTTATTTGTTTTTTAATTATATATTTTATTTATTTATTTACTTTACTGGGTTTCATAAATAATAAAAAAAAAAATCTAATTTTGTGCAATTTAAGAAACCCCAATTTTCTCTCTCTTAACAAAGAAAACTAGCAAAATTACAAGATTGTACATGCACCGTACCTTGCGACGCTGTTCTAGTTGTACAATCATGACTCTAATGTCCCTAATAAGTGAAAATTCAATCCTCATCAAGTACAAAACTTTATTAACAAATATGGATGGAGACTTCGGGAGTTGCAGTGTACGGGCCTGTAGAGGATCATTATTCTATAAAACAAAGTTGGTGTCAAAACTTGAAGGCTACGTTGCTCACTTGGGATAATAGCGAGAAAATTCAATCCCTTTTGTGAATACCAAAAAATATTTTTTTAATTTAAAAATATAAAATTATATTTGTTTCTATTTTTTTTTTAATTTCAATTTCTGAATAAATTGTATTAGAATGACTTTCCATGAAAGTGGGGATCCTTGCCCAACTAGAATATGCTTTTCCCTTTTCACTACTAAAATAATCTTTATACCAAAATGGCATTGCATGGGAAAAATGAATATTCAGTTTTTGTCCTTAGCTTTACAAAAATATTATTTAATACTTTTAAAATGAATAATATGATTTGTGTTTGAAAGTACCGTAGCTTTCTTTGTCCAAGGAATCAAATTTGTTAGCGAGTAGCAGGCAGGAGAGAAATTAAAGATCAACTTTGTTTTTTTGGTTGGTTTCATCGCCATTATAAGTGGTCCGTAACATTAAAGATCCTTTTCCTAGAATTGCCGGCCCACCCCCACGTCACCAATGAAATTTTATTTTCCAAAATGCTGGCTAGAGTGTGAAGTAGAGTCACCCCTCATTTTCGATTGGTTACATTATTATCATATTATTTATTAAATTCCTATAGTATGTTAATAATTTAACATCAATGTGTCACGTCAGATTATATAGTTACAATAAAGACTGTAGTAATAGCAATAAATTTAATTATTTTTATGTTGACATCGAAGATTCTTGCTCTTTTAGCTATAAGATTCCTTTGAATAGAAGGACTTGTCACATTTGACTATGGCGCCATTTGATTGTGCCACGTCAATCTTATATGTTTGTATATATAAAATATATAAGTTTGTGATTTTATGTGATTTTTTTTTTTTATATATGTTGTTGTGGTTCTATTCTATTTTATTAAATAAATAAAAGCATTTTATGTTTTAAATATTTTGTATTTACAAATGGAAAATATTATTAGCAATAATAAAAAAATAAGATAATTTTAAACTGTAAAACAATAAAATTTTAAAAAGGAAAATATGAATAGCAAAAACGAAGAAAATAAAATAATTTTAAACTTTATAACAGTTACCTAGATTTGTTTTCATTATTTACATTTCTGCCACTGTTCCACGCAGAGTACTACACCGATGAATCCCAGGCCGTGGCTCACGTGCGGAGACTCCTGGACATCGTGGCCTGCACAACCAGGTTCTCCAAGTCCAGAATCGCCCGAGCACCACCATCGTCAGAGTCACGTGCCAAAAAGAACGGAGGTAGGCCCCAAAGCAATACGTCAAATCCACCTACATCGTCCGACGGAGGAGCAGCAGCAGCAGATGACCGAAACGGTCTACGCGCCACATCACCTTTCGATGGAGAGTCGTTTGTGTCGGCGATTTCTCCGAGTCTGGACATGGCGGCCATTCACCCGACGCCGAAGCTCTCCGAGTTTTACGACTTTTTCTCTTTCGCTCACCTCTCGCCTCCTATCTTAAGTAAGTTGTTATTATTAGTATTGTTAATGCTGTTATTTATTTTAAGGAGAATACTATTAATTTTATTTTATTTTTTGGTTCGAAGATTTGAAGAGATGTGAATGTAAAAACGAAAAGGAGCGTGATGGCGACTATTTTGAAATTCAGGTGAAGCTTTTATCACAATAATTAATTTTTTTACTGTTATGGATAAACTAAGCAGTGTTTGTGTTCAAGGCGCTTTTTGAGTAAGAATAATTAAAGTACTTTTAGGAGATCACCAGTAAAAGTGATTTTCTACAACTGGACGCTTATTTTATTTTCAAAAGTGTTTTTCTGTAAAGTTGCATTTGCAGCTGCATTAGTTGAATGTGGTTCAAGCAAAGATTTCTAATTAAAAGTGCTTTTGCTGATCATTCCTAAACGCATTTTAAGTGATTTTGTCTAATTAAATTAAATACTGTAATGGACATAAAAGTGAAAGGATTGTCTGAAATTTTTTTCCTTGCCGCTGAGTTTACTGAAATTGTATTATTCTATGCATTCAGATTAAGATCTGTAATGGGAAGCTAATACAAGTGGCTGCATCAGTAAAAGGGTTCTATACATTGGGGAAGCAGTTTTTTCAAAGCCATTCCCTGGTGGATCTTCTGCAAAATCTCAGCCGAGGTTTTGCTAATGTAAGTACTCTAAAGTTAATTCAATGTATCTTCAAAATGATTCATTGTGCCTGCTTCATTGTTGCATTTGAACCTATTGCCACTGTTAGACTAGGCTGTGAAAGTCTCCATCAGCGCTAAATAACAGTTTTGCCAGAGTGATTTCTTTTAGTGAAATATCAGGTTTTCTTTTAGTGATCTCTAACTGTGATTTTCTCAAAGTAGATAAATGGGCTACTTTTTTAATGCATAATGGAAGGAAAGAAAAACTTAGTGGAGAAACTTTCTTCATTTTGCTCATCGCTAACTATGATTATAATTACCAACGCGCCCTTGCTACCTTGATTTCCGCATTATCTTCATCACTACACCATCTACACTTTCATCAATTCGCACCAAAATTATCCACTGTCACAAACATACAGTCAATTCTACCATCAGTGCCATAGATGGTTAAAAACATGATAGAATCTCCTCCACCACCATTTTTGGAATACCTACTTAGTGATATCTGACTAATTAGTTGCCTTCATTATTGCCGATAGCATCACTCTATCCCCTTGTTATCATCACTAACTTTAACCACAAATGAGCATTTATACCATTGTGTATACACCATGGAGGCTATTTATTAGCAGTTTACAAGAGA
>JANKKB010002978.1:217-19306 GCA_026225775.1 Bursera palmeri
TGTATTAGGGTTAGCTTTGTACTATATAAAGACCCCTTGTATACAGAGTTTTTATTATTCAAGAAATATAAAAATCTCTTTAGATACAACCAATCAGTAGCATGTTGGGGAGTGCATTCAGCCAGGCAGCCGTTGACAAGACATATTATCAAATTGGTTGGAAGTTTATTTAGTCATCTCTTTGGCATTTACTTTATAGATGAAAATGGGTAAGGTGCTAAACAAATAAATTTTCTGCATGGACTATAATGGACAACAATGGTTACTAGTAAAGCAGCTACTCAATCTTAAACTGAAAATCTGCCAGAAAGTACCAGCATTTTTTTGTTTCAAGTAACAAAAGAAGGTGAAGCTTACTCTATTTCTGAAAATTAAGAAATACAAAGAAGGTGATCCAGCACCCACCAAACTAAAAAGAAAAAATAGAAGATGGAGAAACCCTCTATCCGAGAATAACCACAAATCACACAAAAGTCGCTTCCCAGTTCTCAGGAGTGAAGAAACAAGATATGACACAACATTCAGATGAAACAAAAGCCCAAAAACCTAACTCTACCCATAAGAGATGAAATTCCTCCCAGTGAAAAATTTTAATAACTCTTTCTGTTCCTTTCCAATAGAATAAAACTAGCTTTCTTGCCTCCCTCAAGAGCACAATGATTCTCTATGAGCAAAAGTACAGGTACACTACCAAAAAGCCAACCTCATGCTAAATAAATCAAAAATATTAAGTACAAAACAGATTACCAAAAGTTAAAAGCTCAAATATTGCCAATATGTAAAGAAAGAAAAAGGAATCATAACAAAATTAACATAAATTACCTTCGACTATAGATTTGATGAAGAGAAGACATCAACCAGCTGCGATCCTTCTGTTGATCTCTGAAATCAGAAGTGCCCTCCTCAAAGCTTTCAGTGTTATCGACTATAAAATTTAATTTCCTGGTTGTTACCTTTAAAAATGCAAAAAAAATAAAAATAAAAAACAAAAACTGTTATTGCTAAAGATAGGAACAAAACAGATGTAAAAAGATTAAAAATAACTTACAATATCAGTTACAGTTTCACACTCTCAAAACAAAAGAGCAAAGTGTTGCCATTAAATTTTGAATGAATTAGAAACAGGAGAACTCACAACCACAATAGTTCAGGAAGAAAAGGAAAAAAAAGAATAATTGACAGAAAAAAAAAAAAAAGCTTATGTTGGGTCTAATTCCATGAACCAAGCATCTCATACTTAACACTAACGCCAAATGTTGTACACCATTGCATAAAATAAATTTTATGTCTGGAGTGCAAAGAGAAAAATAACTTTTCGAAAGAGTTTTGCACACTTACCTGAAAGGTTCCGCGTATAACCCTCAATGGTCTAACCATAGAAGAAGGAAGCTCAAAAACAATTCTTTCATCGAGTTCGCTAGGGACATATCCAGGCACAACTGCTGGTGAACTCGGGGCTAAATCTTGGTCATTAGCAGGTTGAGTATTGCTGGACTCTACTGACGCCAGCAGGGTCTGCTCACTTGTTTCAGAAACTCTTGGCTGATTCTTCCCACCCTGTTCTAAGTCATAGGGTCTACTTTCTAAATTATCAATTTCTCCTTGTTCATCATCGTCATTCACTACCTCCATTGAGATTGCTTCTGCTGCCAGAACAGGAGCATTTGATGGATTTATCACATTCTCTTGATCCAGTTTCACCTCAGTTTCATCCTCATAATTTGCAGCAGCACCTAAATGATCTGACCCTATGTAATTCCTTCGTAGACATTGCCTCATTCTTGAGGAACTTTCCAGAAAGTCTAGCTTCCAAAAAACCTACAAACTCATCAAGAGAACTATTAAAAAACAATGCAATAAAAAACTAATTACATGGATAAAAAAAAGGAGCTACCCCACAACATACACGTGAAGGGTTGCTTAGATGATCCCCAAATGGCCCAAATAAACATTTCATCTCAATCAAGCAACGAATGAGTTTGCGCCATGCACGAACTCCAGTAAATAGGCGATGCCGTGCTATTAGATCAACTTGACTTCGCCTGTCAATCTGAAGAGAAAAGACTAATTTAAAAAGAGATATCATTTACTGCCTCTATATGATGATAAACATAATGGCAAGCAGTAATCAAACCTCTGATCGTTGCATGTTTCTTGCTAAAGCAAAACTTGCAACTAGGACAGCAATAAATTTATAAGATAAAGCATTGAAGTCTTTCCCATAGACAGATTTTGTATCAACAGGTTGCAGACATTCCATCCAGGCTACTCCCATGGCTTCAGATATGTTCCATCTATTCACACGCTCTGTATCACTAGCATTCCTCCGCTGTGCAGATGTGGCCATTGCCACAGCACTGAGACCTCTCCCGGAACCAATCTTTGCATTGCGTTCAAGATCACGTGCAGCTGCTAATGCAGCAGCTTTTGCAGCAGCCTTGTCCTTTGGGAGAGATGGTGATTTGTTAGGTGCCTCCAACGCTTTTTGAAAGCTTGAAAAGGTTTTTAACCTAGTTGTTTTTCGCTCAAGCATCGAGGAGTCACGCCTAAGTTGTGAGGTTGTTACAGGAGCCGGTGTTTCCCCACCAGCAGCACCCGCAGCAATCATCGCCAAAGCCATTGCAGCAGGAGGTGATGCAAAAGCAGCAGCCCAAGGTGGAGAGCACATAGCAAGAGCAGCCTGAAAGTATAACGGAAATAGTTCAGAAAATGAACCAGTATTAAAACATCACAAGAAAAAGTTCAATTAAAATTATCTTCTAGATAACCAGCTTTTACTGGAATATAAAAATAATCAACTGTAAATTTTTTTTAAGAAAAAAAGTTATTAGGAGTTTCGCTAAACCCTTTTTTTTTTTAAATTGAAATGTTTTTCAAAAGCTATTGTGCGTTTAGTAAATTTGATTTATAAAAATGCTAGATATTTCTATTTCGTTAAATACTTTATTATGATTAAAATACATCAGACAAGTATTTGATTAATATAATATTTATATTATAATACAATTTAAAAAAAAAAAGTTATATTGCTGTAAATGTCACCAGAAAATGGCCAGCATTGGCTGCCAGCAACTGCACCGCAGCATGACCGGTGACACTGTTGGCAACATTGTGATCGGTGAAAGCCTATCCACTCAACAGTGATGATAATGGCAAAAATGCAATGTTTAGCTGCAGGAAACGGAGAGATTTGGCCCAGATCTCTCACCGTCTTCTACAGAAAAATGCCACCTCCTACACTGGGTACAGCCACACCACACAACAATTTTGGTCCAAGAGTTGTGGCAGCAGCCAAGTATGTTCTTCGCATAGTTCTTTCTTTTTTACTTTCTTTTCTTTAAGTTTTATTGAATAATTATAATTTTATTATTTAGAACAAGTACTATAATTATACATTTACAAAACTGGAACCCAAAGTGGAAGTTGAAACTAGTAACACAGGGAGTCAAGAGAAAATTATTTTTAAAAAAAGTATGATGGATGATATTAACCTCCAAGGGCAGTGCATCAGCAGCCAATGCACGATCGTCGAGAATAAGAGGGTTCAAACCATCAGCAGTAGCAAGCTCATGAATTCCAGCTAAAAGAGGTCGCCACCTCCTCAAGACAGCAACAAATGGTGGTAAAATAGACTCAAGATACTGTTTACGAAGTGGCTTTCTGTCCCCGCTGATTGCATGCCATACCTGGAACATACATATAACCGAGGTCACCATAAAACAACTATCAAAATTTAAGACAATGGGGACTGATTATGACTGAGTATGTAGGAGGAACTTTCTGTTAAAATCTCAGATTCATTGAAGATGAGTAAAGATAAAAGCCAAGCAAAAAGTAAATAGTCCCTTGGTAAAACATAGAAAGTTAATTCCAAACAAAACTAACCTCAGAATAAAGAACACAAGAAGCAACCAACACTCTCTGTCTCTTGGAATCAGAAATTGGCATATTTAGAAGAGGCGAAAGCACACTGCATTAAAAATATGAAGTAATTTTAACCCACTGAATATATATGAAATCATGGAAATGGAGGATGAGAAAAGATTAGTGCTACAGAACCAAGAGTACAAAATCATATAATCATAGAAGACCCTTCCAATAACATATAATTGCAATAATCTTGTTAAAACTCCAGCATGTATAATTATTTTTTGACTAAAAGTAGTTTAGTGAAAAACAAATAAGATATTCACTACATTTGAGGTTTTGCCAAACTTACAGGTGGACTGACTAAGTTGGTAAAAAGCTGGAGACCAGAATTCCAGTGGATGTTTCTGACAAATTCAAAACCAGATAAGTTTGTCTGTATTTTGGCCAAATCTCACAGGAGGTCAATGGAATTTGCCCATTTAATCACTCTCGCAACATATCTATTATATCATATTCAACATGAAAATTCTTATTTCTGAGAAAAACAAGGTTACTATTTCAAACATCCATATTATAAAGTTAATAAAGGTTATACTACGAACATGTGAAAGTAATGATTCATTTTTTCTAAAGAAAATCAGATACAACATGGGAAAATCTAGAATTTATGCAGAGATTTCAAAGAAACTCTTTTAAGTAAGAAGATTTCAAAAGAAAATTAAAAAGCACTATGATCACTATACCTCCACAACAATGCAGAACGTGGTTTTCTTGTCGACATTCGAGCACTATTATCCAAGGACCCAACATTTCCAACTTGTCGATGTAATCCTTCCGACATGTCATCCTCTATGTTAACAGTCCTAATGATAATGCCATCTTCACCTTTATCATCTTCTCTCATTGAAAGAAGCACCATCCGGAGCATGCATAAGAATGGCTGATCACTGTCAAGTAACTGGTAAAGTGCCGCCATTCCGCCCATTCCAGTACCTGAACCTCCACCTATACCAAGGCCACCACCCAGGCCAGACTCATCTAGCAGTAAAGCCTGGAGCATGGATACTGATTTCTTCACCAAAGGAAGTTCAATCCAGTTTCCATTTGCATCTTTTTCCAAAGCAGACTTCCAAGATTCCCAGCCACTGCCACCACCACCAAACTCAGATGATTTGGCAGGAAAGCCGACACCATACCAAAGTCGGCTCCTAAATTTCCAACCCTCAGCTAAATCAATAGTACAGGTCCCATATGACACAAAAGCACAGGAAACAGATTCATAAGGCTCAGCTGCTGCTGCAGCAGTAAGTCGTTCCATCACTGAGGCCGACACTTGCCCATTTGCATCTGCCATTGAAGCAAGGACCTGAAAAAAAAAAAAAAAAATCTTATTAGTGTAAGTGCATGAATTTAAAAAATTGTAAGTTTCACTTATGGAAAAAAGTTTAAATATATATGAGAACCTTCTAGAAGAAGGCAATGATATCTCCTTTCAAATCCTTTGTCACAGGGTAAAGATTTATTGCAGTTTGTTATGGGTATTATAAGAGCTAGTGATACATGATGTTTGACCATATAAAAAACTATAACAAGTATGCTACTACGAGATGCTTTACCCAGATTGAAACACAACAAATCAATATATTATTATAATATATTTTACAAATGAATATTACTAAAGAACAAACATACAAAAAAATAATAACAAAAATATAAAGTTGAGATAACTGTTTACATACATCAAGCGGGAGTCCGCTAGATTCACTGGATAACGATCTGCGATCACCCAAAGACTCTAATGATTCTCCAGCAACTGATGCTGGCGAACTTGTGCGGTTATTCTGGGGAGCTGCCAGAGAAAGGGGAGATAGAGAAGCATCTTTTCTACTAGATGCACAAGATAGTTTGCTTTGCAACCGTAAATGATCCTCAACAAGCATTAGAATCACAATTGCATTCTCTACCAAAGCTACGGAAAGCTGTGCTGCATTACGTGCTTCAGCTTTTGCATCTTTTGGTGACAAGCCCTCAGCAGCAACACCAGCAGCAGCGGCAGCAATAACTTGAGTCTGCAGCAAAAGAAAAGCTGGATGAAGACATTATCGCAATTTCCCCCCCTATTCATCCAGAAACAAGTAAATATAGGATTGACATGATACTAACTTTCTAGGATGAAAGACATAGAAGTAAGTGGCGTGTTGAAAGTTTAAAATTAGATGGAGTTCATATAGGTCACACCATGAGCAGGAAAAAAAAACAAAAAGAGATCATTAGAAGTTAAAAGAACCAATTGAAGTTTACTGAGGACACTGCAAGACAGGCAACAAATGAAGTAAAAATCAAAATTACCTGAACCTGCAGTTCTCTGGCAGCAAAATCCAGCAAGCCACCCAACAGCCTTCTTTTAAATACTGGCAAAGATTCCTCACGTCTATACAACAGAGAGATGAAAAATAAAGCAATCATCAATCATAAAATGAGCATAACGTTTCACTGAATGGACCAGTAAGTCTTTCCAATATTATTTAATATAAAAAGTACCTACAGAAAGTTTTTGTCATTTGCAAGCATAGAATTGATCCGTATAGTCTCTAGATAGAGATAAAATTTGATTAAGTGCTGATGCTATGCCCATTTCTTATTCATACTTTATGTGAGACTGTTCTTTGTTTTAAAAGATAAAAGTGAAAACTCTTTAGTTTTAAAACTTTCTATTCACCTTGTATACGAGCCAAATACCAATGCATTTGGAACCTTATAAGACAAATTATTAAATCAGTCAAACAATTGGAGGGAGGATTTAGTTATTCTTGACTAAAACCCAATATATTCATCTTAAATAGTTCCAAACAAAACAACTTCTAATTTCTTTTCTTCTTGACCTGCTTGAGAATCCATGGATGGTTCTGAGTTCCTCTCACTTCCCTTAATTCTTACATATTTCAAAATCTCATTAAATTTAAGCATTTTATTATCATTTTCCATGCACCATAGAGAAATCTGTATTGATAGCAATACAATCATCAGAACTTCCATTCACAATCTTACCATTTAGTTCAACAAAGCAATCGTGAAAAAATAAAGAACATTAGAGAAATTAAAACCATAACAGACACATTTTTTAACATATTTGTTCTCCTATAACATGATTAAACAGAGCTGGGATGCACCAAAGTAAAATTTTTCCAATATTAAGACCAAACCCATCATATGTTGATCTTTGTGTTTCTGCCTACTAAAACTAATAAAATAAACAATATTCAGTACAAAACGAAGTAAGAAACATGATGGTTTTGTCATAGTCATTCTAACCCGGCCCTGTTTGTAGTAAAGATACATAACAACCCCATCAGCAACCCCCTCAAAAACAGGATATACATACATAAATATATATATATATATATATATATATATATATATATATATATAANATAAATATATATATATATATATATATATATATATATATAACAGCTTTATTTAAAAAATAAAAAATAAAAAGGAAAAACAGCAACTATAACTTGTGAAACAAATTCAATGAAAATGTAACAAAGAAGCCAAATAAATAACAAGGGGAACTTTATAGAAGTTGGCCAGTAGTACATGACAGTAATACCTAGCCCGTTGGTCTCCAGTGCTAGATCCACCCACAATAGAAAGCCATTCTGCACAATGAATTGTAGCTTCAATATCCTGTAAAAGGCAAATAATAAACCAACAATGAACAAAACTAACAATGCTACAAATTTTGAAGCACATCCAATCAACATCACAGAATTACCTTTTTTAATAAGAAACACATCAGGATGGCATATAATAAGGAATTACAAGTAGAACAGAGAAAAAGATCTACACAATCAAGTTGTGTGTCCAGGAAGTGCTCGTTGTGTGACTTGCATACCAATACTTGCCAAACTTAATCAAGTTGAGGGAAAACTAATGAAGAGGGACACCAGTTCTATATGCACTAATTGGAAATAGAACAAGACAAGTCATCCACCATGAAAATGTAAAGCAGGAAACAAACATCAAACAGGCACATGTTTCAGCATATGTGCATGTTCTAGTCACTGAGTATATATTTTACGCAGCATACAATCTTGAACATAATTAACAAATTCCAGGCTACCTTTTTGAATGTAAGATTAAAATTTTTGCTGATTTTTGGGATTCCTAATTTAAACTTTCTGAATAGCAGCACTCTGAATTAAAATAGAATAACTCGCCGAAATTTGAGGATTATATTTCAAGTTCCCTAAGTTTTGAGAAGACTCCATACTGATATTTACCTTCCATCCATCCTTCTGGCGCATCGAGTGCTCCAGCATGATACTGAGGAAGTTGTGTATAAGGTCCTCTATGTCTCCTAAGCTTGCTGAATTGGACTGTTTGCTTGAACCCATCTGTCAGAATAAGTAAAAGAGTTTTGTTAACAATGAAGAGTTGGTTTGTACAAGCAAAAATTTACCCAATATGATAGTATCTTAGCCATTATTAAACTACCTAACTAAATGTCACCTTTTGTACTTCATATGCAACTAAAAGTGAAATGTGTAAAGAGAAAATTTTGAAAGAGAGAGACCAATGTTGGCTGAGATTACCTCATAGTTAGAGATAAGAATCTCCAAAATCCACTCTGGCCATTCCTCCATGCTGGTCAGACTACTTCTGTTTTCTGGATGACTGCAAGCCAAAAACAGAAGATCCTGAAATCATATGGAGAAGAACAGCTCAGAAAACATCATGAATAACCTTGTTCAGTGGAACCAAAAATATTAAAACAAAAAGAAAAAGTTCAAATCACGGTTGTAACTTGTTGCATCAGGATAACAAACTTGAGTCATTAAAGTATTTTAAAAAAAAAAATCACAATCGCACTCGCCCCACTCACTTCAATCAGCATTTAAATAAACTAAAATCATAATATTTAAACTCTAATTCGTATGAAATCTAAATAAGGAAAATGAACAAGTATGTATCTCAAGTTAACACAACATAAAACATCAGGAAGCCAGAATGCAAGAAATAAATCAAGGATTACCCATTTTAACGCTTTAATTTAAGTTTATATGAACTTGAAGATTCTCTTATCATTTAGTTTGTCTTGGTTGGAAAAATCAAGATATAGAGAGACACTCAGATTGTTGCTTTATTTTTTCAAACTCCTATTATTTTAGAGGACTGATAACATCAAAAATTTCTTCCAAATAATTGCTATAATGTAGACAGGCACGTAAATGCTTAAAAACTCACAATGGCCCCTTTGAATGAGACAAGCTTAATCCACAATTTCTTTTTTCTT
This sequence comes from Bursera palmeri, assembly GCA_026225775.1. Lineage (NCBI taxonomy): Eukaryota > Viridiplantae > Streptophyta > Magnoliopsida > Sapindales > Burseraceae > Bursera > Bursera palmeri. The sequence goes on from JANKKB010002978.1 coordinate 9,390, forward strand.
TCTCTTTTCTTTCATTTTTGTTTCCAAATTCACACACACACATAAAACACAATGAGAAACATAAAAAGCATTACCTGTAGCGCTCGGCTTTGCACAGCCCTGGATGCATATGGAAGTGAATGCAAGAGAACTAACAAAAATTGTAAATGCTCAAAACGATGACCAGAATCATAAAAGTTCAGCCCATCCTCTGTTGAAGAAGCATTAATCTGAAGAGAAAAGCAAAACAAAGATTTAACATTCAATAACATGGCTTTAACCAATTTATCAAATTAACCAATCAAAGTGCAAAACTTATGAATGATCCTTCTTGCAACGTCATAATATTACAGCAGATCATTGAGAAAGTTTTATTGAGCACTAAAGGCTGCATGAATGCACTATTGACACCAGAAACTCATTTTTCAAACCATTCTCCCCAGCAAAATCTAAAGGTACTCAAAGGAAGCACGTTTTAATTAGCAATAACAGCAATCGTGACAAACAAACCAAAAAAATTGTTCTAAGCTTAACATAATATCAGGAGAAGCAATTAGGAAGGTGATTACATTAGAAACGGTGAAAGATCTCAAACAATCATCTCAAGCAGAAAAGTTCTGCATCACAGAGAAATGAGCAACAAACTTTTACATCACTTATAATTAATATTCCAGCAGCAAACACGTGCCCATGGATATTCGCTGGGTGAAGAAAACTGAACTAACTAAATCATGGAAAGTAAAAAATGAGAGAATAGACTGTCTGAAATATTGACATATATGACTATATGAAACACAGATTTTGGAACTCATTAAATATACTTTCAGCAACAAAACTTCATGTTAGATCAATAGGCTCTTGACAAGTAAAACCATATAAACAAAAAATTAACAGATATGATATGGTACATGGAATCAGAAAAGTTCAAAGGAATGAAATGATACAGAACAAACAAGATTATGTCATACCGAGGCCCCCAATAAAGCTGTGTATACATTGCTAGTCATAAGCCTATTAGGTGCAGCCTGAAAAGCCTTCTGCAAAGCAAAAAGTAGAAGAGAAACTTTATCATCAAACATGGTACCACCTCTGTCATGCAGCCCAATGCTCACAAAATTGCTTGTCATGTCTGCTGAAGCACGTGAACCAAATATCAGATGCCCAGTTGATATTAGAGCACCTAAGAGCTCAATGATGCCAACAACAATGCCATCACTTTTGTCAGCATTGTAAACATTATTTCTTGCATTATCAGCACTGATAGAAAGACTTATACCACCCAAATTCTTAATAGAAGGATTTTCATTAACAGAAGACATCCTTTCAATTTTGATGCCAGCGGAAATAGCAACAGGATCACTACCAGTATTCAGGGGCTGAGATTCAAGCTCTTTCTCTTGTGACTCACTTGCCTTTGGAGATCCTGCTTCATCGTCCTTATTTTCTTCCAAACTCTTACAATCAGAGTCTTGTTCAGTTTCTTGTACTGAGAAGCTCTCATCATTCTTGGTTTCTGACAGTGGAATGCCATGGTCACCAACTTTAGCTTCCTGCTGCAGCAGGACAAGAAGTGACTCTATCCCACCAGATGCTATAAAAGCCTCAGCAAAAGTTTGAGCTCTAGTTGTGTTTGGCTGAACCACTAGCCTGTAGATCAGATGCAACACCCTTGCGACCTAAGAAGAAATAGACAGTTGTTTCTTTCAATAAGAATGATCAAGAAAAATCATTTAAATAACACATCTGTGCATCACTGCCTGATTTCAAAAACAAAAAATATTGAAGAGAACCAAAACTCATGCAGTGAGTGCAGAGAAAAAGAGTGTGGGAAATATTATTATTTATTTACATTTAAAATAAATAAAGGACAAGGTGAATTTAGCAAATTAGCTGAGTAAAGCAGAATATTGCACCTATCAATATGCTACCACTTGTTAAACAGTCTATTCAGTGTTTTTATGCAATGAGTTTTTTAACAATTCCATATAACTGTAAATCAAATATGCTGTAAGCGCTCAATAACTTCTTCCACATCAACAACCACTAAATTGAATCAGTTGCATATACATATTCATACACAAGCAAAAATAAATATACAAATACATACAACTATGTACATGTAAGATAAAAATAAATAGATCAAGATTTAGGAAAGAACTATATATAAAACTTATAGTAGAAAACTTCAACAAATTAACTTTACCTGATTGGGTTGTGGGCAGTCCACCAAGAATCCAAGTAACCGACGGACATCAACCGCGGCTAATGAAGGAGGTGTTGCCCCTATTAGAAGTTCAACTATCACCAGGAGTTCATCAACCAAAGCATTCACTTCACCGACTGGGCGGGTAGCTTCATCTAGAGAAAAAGTATCTATGGAATCCTTTTCGCGAACTGTCCAGTAGCACTTTCTGCAGCCATCAAGAAGCATCTGAATAGCATTGGCTTCTCGCATTACTGAAGACTCTGTGAAAACCATGTCTGCAAGTGATGATAGAAGCTTCTTTTGTAGTCCATAGCTGCACAAGCTCCAAATTTTCAGATCAAGCAGCAGTGTACTAAAGAGCTGCACTTTAAGAGCATGATTATTCTTTTGGGACTGACAAAGGGAGACAACAGCTGCCACAAGTTCTTCATTTCCTACGCCATTATGCTTTCCAGCATCAAGGGAAGACAAAGTCTTCAAAAGATAGTTTAAGATTCTTGATAAAACCTCAGGTCCTCTGGTACGAGTCAATTCTTCATTGTTTCCAGGATGTTGAACAGCCATGGAAATAATACGGAATATTGGGGCAGCCAGTGCAGTAGTTGCCAAGGACAAAGTAAGATTCCCCTGCTGTGGTTCCAGGCTATCCTTATGCACATTGCTTACTGCCAGAGGAAGCAAAGACATGGGACCTCCATAAGCTAATGCCCATAAAGCTTCCACTGGTCGCATTCGAGTAGCAACATGGACTTGCCCTAGAACCTCAGCTGGTCGTCTGAGCATGCCTAAATCATCGAATATCAGTATCATAAGATAGAAGAGACAAGAACTCCCAGCAATTAAATCAAGAATAAAGCAAGAATAGAGAACACTATAGTCTAAAAGCAAAAGTCTTAGGTGGATCATGGTAAAAACTAAAGGTTGAATTCAATATTTACATTGCTTTCCAAAAAATAAAGAAAAAGAAAAATAACAATAATATTATTCGGATCCCTCTATGAACCCCAGGAATTAAAATTTAGATGTGAAAGCTTTAAGTTTGACAAGATTTGAGATGAAGAAAGAAAAAGGAAACAATTAGAGAAGCAGCAAGTAAGAGTGAGGCAAGAGAGAAAAGAAAACATACACATGTATAGTATTCCATTCATCCTTTTAATTATACGTTCAGACAAAAATCCGAGTAAAACCCATCATAAGAATGAACACACGTTCTCACAAGCAGAAGGATTTCAAATACAGGCATCTTTAACATAAGAATCAGCTTCCACAAATATTAGCTAAAAAATATATCCACAGGCATTTTATAGAGAAATCATCTTCCAGGAAATAACATAGTGGGAATGATACCACTAGCAACAACACCAAAAAAACAAAACAAAAAACAAAAGAAAATTGCACTTGCACTGAAATCACAAGTTAGTATTCTCAAGAAGAGGAAAGTGATGTAGACACCTGCAGCACCAGAAGGAGAAGCATCAGGACAGAATCGCCCACTTAACAGTAAGGGATGGTAGAGTAGGTGAATATGTGCCCCAATTTCTGCATCCAAAAGGGAACTTTCCTCAGCTATATTTTGTACATGGTCAGAAGTAGCTAGCCAAGGAAGCCCTGCCCCATGTCCAAAAGAAGGCAGCACATCCCCTCCTCTAGAAGCCAATCGTGCCATCCTTTCCGGGCCAATTGGCTCTTTAAAGATATAAATAGGGCCCATCTCTGCAAACAAAGGGCACTGACGACGACGACGTTGTAAACCAGCCATAGTAGGAGGAGGATTTGTTCCAATGCAGCAAAACGCAAGTGGCTTGGAGATCCGAGGGAACTCAAAAGGACGACTTTCATACAAGGATCCATCAATGTATAATCTCAGCTCACTCTCGGCTTTCCCAAGAAGTCCCTGCTTGCAGGTATGCTCAAGACCTATAAAATACCAACATTGTGGCTTGAATGCATGAGTAAAATGTAAAGAAGCTTTCCTACCCTTCCCACTACCACTTTCAACAACCAAAAACTGCGCATGAAAGTATGCCTCTACCCCCTGATTATCAGCAGACAAGAAACTGAACAAGCGTGGCATGTGTGCAGTTCCTTCACCAGCAAGGGCACTGGCAGCAGCAGCAGCTGACATTGCTGAAGATTTTCCAGATTTGGCTGCAGCAGCGGCAGCAATTGCAGCAGCAGCAGTTGCTGTGTTTAATGTGTCTGCAAACGATTCAATATATATCCATGTTGCAAATGCATACCCATTGGTAAATGGCCAACGGCTCTCCCCTGGCCCAAGCAAGCCAGAGCTTTCACCATCAAACTCAAATGTAGATGCTGGTCCCCTTGACTCCTTTCCAGCAATTGCCTTCTCTAATGAGAGCATTAGTGGAGTAGCCCACACTGTAGTAAGTGCTCTTGTAATGACCTGAAACCATCTATGCAAATCAATAACATTAAGTGAATGCCCCGCTAAGTACTGGATGCAGTAGCATAAAGGAGTTCCATCCCATCTCAGCTGCTCCGTTGAATCAACATCCTGAGTAAAAATCTTCTCTGCTGACCCCAAAAGAACTCCTAGCAAACCAGCCGCCGAGCACATTGCCCTATTTCTAGTGCACGCTCGCAATATGGCAAGCAAACCCCTAACCATCCTCGTTCTAGGGGACATATATACTGAACTGTCACCATTCCAAGGAAGCGAAGGAAAAAGATCACCTGCCACAATGGCAGCCCGAGAGTTTAGCATCACACTAGGAGGATTATTATCCTCATCCTCTTCGAAACTTTCAACACCACCCATTGTGGCAAGAAGCGAATCAACAACCAAAAAAGCAATGCTCTCTGTTTCCTCCTCAGTTCCAAAAATCTCAACACCGCTGACAATATTCTTCAGCTTGTCCAAGCTTTCAGGCTTCCCCATGATAGCAGAATCAACTAAATGCAATAACTCTGGAGATACATTTGGCATAATAGCTTTAGGCTTAGGTTTTGGTGGTGAACCAATGGGAGAGAATCCAGAATCCCCATGGTTGTAAGAATCAAGACTTGTCGATGAGCTAGACTGCTTGATTGCATAATCAGTTTGTCTCTCATATCCAGGGCTTGAAATGGTATGGTCATGCCGTGCTTCAGAGACAGGGGAAGAATTATGATCACCCCCATATGTACTGGATAAATTCTGTGAAGCTTTTTCAGTCCTGACAGACGAGAATGTCCTGTTATCTTGATCTTTCAAAGATACCTGTTCAAACTGGTCTTCATCCACAATTGCAGTTCCAGAATCAACCTCTTGCGAGACTACATTGTTGCTTCCTATCTCTTTTCCACCACCACCAGTGACATTGGTTTTTCCTTGACAGGATGCTTCTACCCTATCCTGTACAACAATACCCACTATGGGATCGTCTGACTCTTTCTTAGAAACTTCTTCAACCTTCTTTCTTTTTTCTTCCTCTTCTTCCATTATGTTATTGCTTTAAAAACTAGTAAATAAGCAATAACATAACTTACATACCAGGAAACCTACCAAAAAAAAAAAATTAAACGAAATGAGAACTGAACAGCTATTTAATTAATGGAAAGAAATTCAAATGAAGCTCAAACTACGACAAAAATCTGTTAACACTCCAACCGGAGAAATGAAATAGCAGTTGTACATTACGAACAATCCAAAGACAAACAATCAGGCAAAGTAACAGACAGCGTTAAACTCACTACTCTAGATTTAACACTCTTCATTCAATAATTCAAAATAGCCAAAAGCTACTAGGGAAACACATAAAAAATTATTCACAACTGAAAATAAGTGAATGAGACAATCAATTATGGAAGTTCCAATGTTCCACAAAATAGATATCAAAGTGAGTATTCCAAGTTTGATCTACTTAAATTAAAGAGCACCGCAGCCGAAGAAAGCAAACAAACATAACTCAACCGAACCTAAACATATAGAGAATTCGTAAGTTCCCCTAAACTGAACAAAATGAAGATCAATATATCAATCGAATAGTCGAATGATTTCGCAAGAAATTTAACAGATCTAACCCTGAATGCAGTAGATCATGAAACTGAAGTAATTCGAAAAACAGAAGATCAAAGGAACTGCAAAATGTGACATGCAGGAGAAAGACGAGAAACTAAACCTTGGAATGCGATGAATGAAGGCAATGTTGAATTGAATCTGTTGCGATTGACGAGGATTGAATCGAGAATGGGAGAGAAAGATCGATTGAAAAGAGTGAAGAGAAGAGAAATGTTGGAGAATGAGAAAGAGAGAATCGGATTTGGAGGGGACGAGAGAGAGAAGGCGAATTGGGCGCGAGAGAGATGGTGGATTTAGTAACAATAGGCCCTGTCTTGTGGTTGCCCAGTCAAAAATACTTACTTTTTAACACATATGTAATATTGTGAAAGGGAGACTCATTTCATTTATTGATATCTCCAAGGCAACGCTCCTTGTTTTGTTTCTTTTTTTTTTTTTTTTATTATTATTAGTTATTATTACCGTTGAGGAAATCTTTGTTTTGGTCTTANCATTTCATTTATTGATATCTCCAAGGCAACGCTCCTTGTTTTGTTTCTTTTTTTTTTTTTTTTTTTATTATTAGTTATTATTACCGTTGAGGAAATCTTTGTTTTGGTCTTAACTTTTACGCCAAGTTAAAGAAAAATATTTGTTGTGCAAAAGCGACGGGTTTTAAAAATTGTTTCTATTATTATTAATAGGGATATTTCCTCTACTCCCAAAAAAAGTTTTTATTTTAAAATATACCACTAAATAAAACCTTAATATAAATCTTCTAAAACTTAATTGTCATTATCTCCAATTAATCAAAAAAATTATTATACACCCGTAGAAATATAAAATATTTTTTTATATCCCTATTTTAATAATCTAGAGATTTATTAAATATATCATGATATTTATAAATTTTTATTTTTATTAAATATAATACTTTTGAATTAGAATTTAATAACATGATATCTTATTTAAATTTTAATAATTTAAATTTTTTATTATTTTTTAAAATTATAGAAATACGTCTCTTTAAAATTATTATAAAATTATATAAAATTAAATTTCTCATATATTTAAATAATATATTCTATTTTATATCAATCAATTGTGAAAAACCAATAAATCGATCGGGTTATATATCTAAATAACCAATAAATATTTTATAAAATTAAACTAATTATAAAAATTAAAATATATATATATTCTTGATTGCTATGACTATTTAATAAAATTGTCTTTTAAGAAACAGTTATTTAATTTATTTCTGACTAAATATTTTTTTTAATTTTAACCTTTAATATAATCAAGTATTAATTTATTATTTTTTATATTATTTATAACTTATTTTTGGACTCATAAATAATATATTATTATATTAAGTTTTAATAAAAACATTATATTTAGTACCATTAAGTTTTATAAATATCATGATTTATTTATAAATATTTATTAAAATAGAGATATAAAAAATACATTGTCCATTCCTAATAAGTGTGTATGTAATTTTTTCTGTCAATCAGAGACAACAGAAGATAAGTTTTGGGGGTACATATTTGTTTTATATTTAGTGGGATGATTGTTGTACTACAAATAAATTGGGGGGTCGTGTAAATATGTCCCCTCGTATGTATAAATCATAAGAACAGGGGCGGACGTTAGTGAGGCCGGGCTAGGCTACAGCGTGGCCTACATTTGACAAAAATATACTATAAAAATGGGGAAATTCTCTGACCCCCNAATTAGATTTCAAGAACACTTAACCCCACACTTTTAATAAACTAACATTTATCCCCTAAAAAATTATCACTGTTTTCTCAAAATTAACACTTACCCTCCAAATATTTGGGGGTAAGTGTTAGTTTTTTAGGGGTATTTGGGGGATAAATTTAGTTTAATAAAAGTGTGGGGTTAAATGTCTTTTCAAATTTAATTGGGGGGTTATTGTAATTTTCCCCTATAAAAATGTTAACTTTATCCCTAATATTTAATTAATAATAANTTAATTCCTTAAGTGTGCCAACTTAATACCCTTAAGGTTCAGAAATTTACACAAAGGTCCTAAATGTTAACAATTACATCATAAAGTTAACACTCTAAAGCCTGGAAGAATTATGCGCATGGATTATACATTTCAATGGACTTCAATTACATCTCTTCTTCATATTAAATATATGAGCATCTTAATTATAAATTTTAAATATAATAACATTATAATATGATTAAAAGAGATTTTAATAATTAAAAACATTTAATTTTTATAATTTATTTATTTTTCTATGAAATATGATTAAATTTTTCTATTTTTTAAATATAATGGGGTAATTAGGACAATTCTAATATTATTTTTTATAAACAAATAAAAATTTGTAAAACTTATGATAAATTTCAGAAAAATATATATATCAGATAATTGTTGACAGCTCTACCAGTGATCTACTGAGGTGGACGAGACATCAACTTACAAGAAGATTGGTTCAAATTCTATCTAACGACAAATATTTTAATGAAACCCTCAAATATTATTTTATATTAACACATATAATATTTTATTACTTATTAAAAATATTTATTTAAATGAATAGCTAATGTTTAGTGACCGATAACTCCATTTTAATCTATTGATATTGCGGTCAAAGTTATTTAAATCATTAAATTTTAAAAGACTAATTATATGGTTATATATTCTTTGTAAAATCTCTCAATTTTCTATTCGGGTTTTTTCTTTTTAAAATAACGGACTTTTCATTATATATCACAATAATAAAGAAAACCTCACACTTAATTAATTACATATTTTAATATAACGATATGCTCTTACTTTTAAAAATATATAGTCTTAACGTATGTCTTATGCCACATGTTAAAACTTATAAATATGTGCATTATTATGATTATAATCACTAATATGTGTTAAAAACTGTATTAAATTAATTATTTAATAATGTTTTATGATTTTTGTAATAAAAAGAATATCTTTCAAAATAAAATAATGATTATACATAAGAATACGTATTTTTAAGGTTTTGACTTATATTCTTATGGCATACATTAAGACTACAACTTAAAAATTAATATTTTTGATGTGTTGTACAATTAGATATATTTATATGATTTTAGTTAAATTTGTTTTTTGATTAATTATGCCATTTTTTTTTCATAATTTGTTATAAAAATAATAATATTTTTATTACATCCTTTAATAATATTTTATTTATAAAATATAAGGATAAAATTATTTTGATTTAAATATTTTTAAAATAATAATAATAAGGTTCAAAAGAGTCGAAATTATTTCTACTTGATGTTCAATATTTTCAGCTCATCCAATAATTTTTTTTTTGTGTCTGCCTCTGCATAAGAATATATATATTTATAATGGGATTGAGTCCCCAAATTGAGATAAATTATTAATAAATTTTAGTTATTTTCCTTTTAAAGAAAGAATTAGAAAGAGACAAGGGAAGATCTGGTGCATGTAAAAATGGTTTTTTGGGCCACCGCCAGGGGTCCAAAACACTGGGCCACATTTAATAGATCCAGGCTGAAGTCAATTTGGGCCAATAATGACAGGCGCTGAGCACCAAACTCTTGACTGATTTACAAAGATTTACAAAGTCCAAACTAATATTTTTCAGTGATACCAATCAGCCCTCGGTAGCCCCAACCCGCAATTTTGAAATGGGTAAAAATGTAACATAAAATTAACGAAAGAAATGTTCGTGTAGATATATA
>JANKKB010002980.1:0-15676 GCA_026225775.1 Bursera palmeri
TACGATACTTGGACTCACCGAGGACTATAATTAAGACTACCTACACTTGGGTAACACTTTCTAAGATGTAGCAGTTACTCCTCGGATATGCAAAAAGGCAATTTTTGTCTAGGAAGTTAGGAATTTGGCTTTGTTTAAGACTGATGGAAAACTCTGATTTGGTAGTTGAGATAGTAACAAATGCTTTTGTCCATTAAATATCATCCGTCAACTCTATTTTTTCGCTTTTTTGTCGGTCTCGCTCTTTGCTTGCTGTCAGCCAACTCTAATGTGACAACAGTAGTATTCCTTCAATCACGATAAAAAAAAAAAAAAAAAAAAAAAAGGANAATCACGATAAAAAAAAAAAAAAAAAAAAAAAAGAGAAAATAGTTAGGAGATATTGGGTATTTCACTGGCGTTAACCCTCTGACACTTAAGTTAGCAAAACGAGAGTATTTTAAGGTAAATTTTTGATTTTTTCCTAATAAATAATGGAGGTTTTTTCGAGGTGCGATGGGTTGACAAAATAATTGTTATAGTTCGGGTGTTTATTGGTGATATCTTTTGGAGGGAATGTTTCAGGTTCACTCTGACACTTAACTTAGCGAAACGAGAGTATTTCCGGATGACACTCAAGTTACTGCTTGTTGGCTTCCAATAAATGCTCAAGAACTATATGCTTCATCCTCTTTGGTTGTCGAGGAAGTTATGGAGACCAAGATGATGGCTAGTTGAAGTCGGTTGCTCCTTTTGTGTATACCATTAATTGTTAAAAAGGTTGAATGTAGGCTTTTTTTTGAAGTGCATGTTATTCTTTGTACCAATTTTTTGTACATACCTTCTTCTGATCTGAGTCATAAAGTTTCTTTTATAGTTGATTTAGGATTGATGATGTCAATACTGTTTCCTTGCATACTCACTCTGAGAGGGTGGGATTGGGATTTGCAACACATCATGATTGTGAATTTACTATTATATTAAATGAGAATTTGTAAGTGTCGATAAATGAACCTAAACTGAGAAGGGACCCCCTCAGCACTTCGGTGGCGGAGGTCCACGTCTCCCGAGCTCTTTGTATCTTTTTAAAAACGACGGTACAAGTTTGATTTACTTCAAATGGGCATTTTGGGTTTTTCGACAGTTAAACACATCATTAACACCACTTGAACACAAATGAAGTTCTATATTTATCGTACATATAAATAGTTTATTTTGTGAGAGGTGCTGAGTACTATAAAATTGCCGCGTCCTCCCATAACGTGTTGTCCTTCACCGTGGATGAACGAGAGTCTTATAAAACTTAAGTATCTTAAAACTGAAGTAATCACTCGATCATGAGTTCCAGATTGTCTAAGGGCAAATAAAAAGTACAAATTTAACGAATTTGCTGATTCAAGGAGGGAAATACGGTAGGAACCACCCTTGCCTTACTTTTTGATTTTTTTTTTTTAAATAAATATTACGATGGACGGAGGACATAAACAATGTTTAAGATCGCCTAAAACAAAGTATAGAATTCCTTTTTTCCGGATAGGATAATAGTTCCTGAGCCGTAAATTGTACATAGTCAAAGGCCAGGCTGGTTTGTTGAGGATTGTACACGAACTAATTCAAGGTTCAGGTAGACTGACTGACATCCATATTTCATGGCCATGGTATAAATTTTCCTCTTTTCTTGAATCTTAGTCAAGCCTTTGGAAGCCCAAATCATTTAAAAATATAGAGTGGTATTATATGGTCCCATTTGTTATTAAAAAGAAAACCTCATTTCCTTATTTAAGGAAAGAGTAAATTATAATCTTCTATACAAACTCCACAGCTAATTAGTTCATTCAAATATTTTCCATTTCAAATGAGATACAGTTTGTAATTGTATGAATATCAGTTACATTTTACCAAAATAAAAATTTTTAAAAAATCATGTAAAGATAAGGTCGGCAGAAAATTCTTGTCTATTTCGAGGAATATCCCACATAATTAAAAAATGACTTGAAAGTTTTAAATTAAAGAAGGTGGGCTTGGGTGCGGAGGCAGAGTGGGAGGGCTTGGTGGCTTTAAAAGCCATGAAAATAGACTTCTGCGGGCGACTTGTGGGGTAGTGACTGGTGAGGCTGTAGTGGTGCGTTAGGGTTTAATTAAGATTGGCGTGGGTTGGCACTATAGCAATAATTCTTGGGGGCTGCTGAATTGTTCCCTCCATATCGAGGCACCCCTCTAATTCTAAGTTTTATTTAAAAATCTACTACAATTATTTGCACTAATATAAAATATATGTTAAATGGAGACTATAGGATCAGGCCAAACCGAAGAGCATGCAGATCAATCGCTCATCAAAAATTAAACAGGTCGCTGTCTCTCTTGTCTCACTTGAATAACTTTCTCCTCGAAAATAAGTGTTTTTGAGTGGGGCAATTTGTGTCTCCCCCTCAGTCCCTCTTTAAATTATAGCCCCTCTCCTTTTTTGGGTGCATGGAAGGATGATATAACTGATTAACTGAACCTACAAGCTTTCTTGTTTCTACTCTCAAGAACGGTCGTTTCTAATTTGACGTTTACTTTTTCATCTATTACAAATAGGCTTAAAAAAGCATTTCTAGTTGCTATAAATAAATTCTAACCATAGACTAATTAAACTCCCTAGGAGGCCCACGCATATATTCGAATCCCATTCGTGAGTCTATGATAATGGTGGTGGATACAAGGTCTATTCTACCAAATTACAATTCTTTGATAATCATGGCCATCTGAATTAACTATTCATATTTAAACAAAGCACGCTTTACACCAGCAATTATTGAACATTTGATTTACCAGATCCAAGGAATTAAAAAGGTTAGCTTTCACTTCATTGCCAACGATGATATATCATTTTATTTATGTGAGTAATGATGCCTGATTTGCTAAAACGGTGCTAATTGATAATACATAGTTGATACGCAGAACCCTCTAGGTTAGCTAGCAAGAGCAGTTTGGCAGTCACTTTCTTCTTTTTATATTTGATCATCGCTTCTTATTAAATTGTTTGGAAGTGGATGTTACAGCACATAGCACTAAGTGTGGTGACGGGAGAATGAAGCCAGAACCATTCCGTTTCTAAACAAAATTTACGCCATAATTCCCCCTTGCTGCTGCCTTGTCTTTCGTAGATTTCTTTTCTCCATTTTTTAGTTTCGTAATTTATTGATTACACACACATAAATGAAATATAATAAAATCCAATAATTTTCACATGCATAAAATGCAAATATGTTCACACAAAATTCAATGGGCTAGGTGGCCTTGTATATACACATACATCATTTGTTGGGTAGTTTTCGTTTTTTAATTAGTTCCAATATAATCTTTGATTCCATTAACTTTTCTTACTTCATCATCTGTGAGCACATACTTACAAAGCAACTAGCTAGCTAATCCAACCCCAGTATCTCTTTTCTTCTTTATGGATGAGGACATCTTAGAGCTTGACAATTGACATAGTAATTTAATTTGAGGATACAACTTGTTCCCGTTCCATTTACTTGATAATTCTCTTGGGAGCTTAGGCACCTCTTTTTCCACCCGTCACTTCTGTCGAAAGGGTCTAAAGAGGGAAGATGCATGCGCGTGAACATTATGTCGGGTAAATCCACTTTATTCTTCTCATTCGGTGTATACTGCACAAAGTTCAAACGAGTGGGGCAGTACTTCAACACAAAACTGTGGAAAGTAAAAATTACAATAATTTTAATCTTATAAACAGTATTACAGGTTTGATTGGAGTGTCTCAAAGTAAGTGGCAATTTATTGGACCTGGAAATTGCATGAGCACAAATTATACATTATCTTAGTGATATATGATGTAACGGCAGAATCATTGCGAGGATTAAGACCTAAAGTTGGTGGTTTTATAGTGCTTCCTGTTATCAATATAGTGTAAAGATATTGGATTTGGAGAAACGCAAATATATATGTGCCCAATCAATCTACATGAGATGAGGTTCTGGTTGCTAGATACCTTGCTTCACGTATTTTATTAATGTAATGCAACTAATGAATTACGTTTATTTAAGAAGCAGGGATGAGAGATTCCTTTTCCTTTGTAAGTAACATAAATGGAAATGGACGGTGTTATTTTTACCTTTTTTTATTCTTAATATTTTTCTGGATATTCGAAGGAAGAAAATGGATCTACCACATTTAAAAGAAGACGTCACGGCTTCTCACATGAGTCATGAGTGGCTCTCATCTTATCCGGGAATGGGATAGAGCTTAATTCTCTGTTAAATTAAGCATTGTGTTTGCTGGGCTTCCATGCCATATGCAAACTCTCACATTTTCAGGAATGCTTATTTTACTCTACTGATAGCTGATAAGTGTAATAATACTTCCTATAAATTCCCTTTTTTTTTTGCTAGAATCAAGCCGATGCCAAGTACTGTTTTCCTATACAAAGAAAATGTGCAAGCATATCCTCCAACAATATTCTGTTGCATTACCTTTGTAGTACTCGAAGTATGCATGATTTATAAAGAATGGCTTTAAACCTTATTACTCTCTTGATATAGGCATGCATGCATGTATATGTATCCACAAGATTAGATACTTATACTTATGAGTACATGTTCATTTATTTAGAGAGAAGAGCAATACATATTATTCCTCAACACGTACGGGGCCGATATGGGACTTATCACAGAGTTACAGACTCGCCCAGTTGCGTAGTAGCCCAAAAGCATTAACTGAAATTACAGATTGACTAGCTAGATTTGAACAATAGTTAAACTAGACAGAAATTAAAACAGATTATTCTAACTATACTTGTATTAACAACACACTAGGGGATCCAATATGGATCCCTAGGGCTGAAGAATGATTCGTTGACATTAGAATTAAGCAACTTAAGTGCAGTATTTGACTTGATGCAGCGTGGGGTCTTGTACTGATTGATTGAACCTCCTTGGCTAATAAACAAATCCATTAGTGCCTCGAACGTCCCAGGCTCTACCACACGTATCTCAAGTGGTCCCACAGATTTATCGTGTGCACGGCATCGCCTATACACATAATCAAGTTGTTCCTCCACGGCAATGCAACACTCTTCAAGTACCTTTGAATCAAGTGGGATTGCTGAGTCTACATGTTGAATCTCCCAATATATTACATAATGTCCAGGCACAGTGGATGTATCAGGATAGCTAGTATATTCCACGAGTAAAGCATTGTAGGGTTCCAGTAACTTTTTTGCTTTTGTAATGCTTTTGTGCAGATCTTCTTCGTTTGTTTTGTCATTGTCAATGCTGAGAACAACATTCCTCCTGCAGATGAATCGGAACTGTGGTGCTCGATTGTGGAATCCAGTCACTTGCAGTACATCACCAATACGGTATCGATATAGTCCTTGACTCACATTAACAAAATAGCAGGGATAACTAGTTGAACTCATATATGTGGTTGTACATAATGTGCATGAGATATTTTTGTTAGTTTTTCGTATTTAAAAGACTATATAGACCCTAACCCTGTGGCACCTATTTATTAACATGTTCATTAGATCGATATATATTATTTATATGCTTTGAAAATAAAAGATAAATCACGCTTATCGGCACCTATTTACATGTAGCAAGAAGATATATATAGAATTAGAATGAAGAAAAATACACACCTGCAAAAGTAGTAACGACCAACTCATAATAACAGCCAAGTCTAACATTCACCAAATCCACAAGCTTATCAATGGGCACCTCCTCTTCTTCATCAAGTTGCATTAAGTGCGTGCCATTCTCTCCCAAAGGTATAAATTCAAAATACCCCATGTTAGGCAAGATGGTGAATGCCACGTCAGAAGGATCACTCAAGGGTTTGAGGTTGACACCAAAGTAACACTCGGAGGAAGCATACATGGTGCAAACCAAAGGCAACTTTCCTCCACTATAATACTCGAGGGATGGTATATATTGTGCCATGGAACCAGTGACCACTGCCTCGATATGCTTAGCCCTAGGCCAAAGGTGACACAAGATTCCCTTCCATGAAGGACAGCTACAAATGTCCTCGATCTCATCAGCTAGACTAGGATTTGGAGACGTTAGAATGGACAACATCGATGAACGGCACCCCGGGTCTGTGATCATAAGGTCAAGGTTGCCTGAGCGGATATCATTACATAAGTGAATCCATTTACGTTCAAGAAAAGAGATGGCTCGGAGAAAAGCCGAAGCAAATACTGCTCCTAGTCGCATGACTTGGTGACGGTGTACTAGACCTGCTAGCAACTGGCAGTACATGCTTTGGCTGCTATCGTTGCACAAGATGGCTTGATCTGGACTTGTAAAATCATTATAAGGGTCGCGCGTTCGGCACCTGAAGTGCTTGCTTTTATAGTAGCTGGTGAGCACAGTGCGAGCTGGTAATCCACTAGGTGTGGACATTTCAGCCTTGACAAAATATAGCAACATGGCCTTGCCTTCATCTAGGCCTCGGACGTACCTGGAATTCATAAACGTCAACATAAGCATCATTCGAATTAAGAAGACTTGTCATACATTTGCTGAAGTTAATGATTATTATAGCGTGTGTTTATCTAATTAGAAGTGTTCTATAAATATAAATCTATATATCATTATCACTATGTGATTGATGGACAAATCATGCACGGTGCTGAAATAAACATGCAATATAATATCTCAATCTTAGCCTGAGCGCTTAATGCAACAATTTGAGCGGATTCTTATCATGCGTTACACGCCATTTGCACTTAATTTACACCAGGTAAATGAATGAGTGGAATATTTGAAATTTTTTCTTCACATATCAATGCTGCTTTAATCACATCATATCGTATCTGATCCTCAGATTTAGTAGAGGGCTCATACTGAACTTCTAAATTAATAAAAGATATGGATATCAAGGAACTAGCCTTTTAGTTTAGCTCACCTCTTCGGAGATTACTACAAAGTACCCTCTCGCAAGATGTTTTCACCAAAAAAAAAAAGAAGTAATATGTGATATTAAGTTGTGCACAGATATGCGAGTTAAAGCAAAATTGAGAAAGAAAAAATAAATATATATTATTACAAAAGAAAGAAAAAGGATGTAATCTAACTGGTTCATGATTGGCATGATGAGATTATAGAGAAAGGTTCGGCGATCAAGATCTTCTGCTATTGATGGCATCAACTTGGGCTCTCCAGCAGAAGTCCCTGAACTGCAAATGTTAAAAACACATGCAACTCAGTACTTAACTTGTACGTATACATGTAAAATTAATAGAAAAAACTTATATATTGAAAGGGTGGGCAGAGATACCTGCATAACATTTCAATGATGGGATGTCCGGTGATAAGGGAAGAATCTTCACCATCAGCAATTCTCTGGATATAAGGATAAATGTCCTTGTAGGTAATAACAGGGATGCGTCGCTTGAAATCTGATACATCTTTTGAACCTTTCATACACTTTTTCAAATATTCAGTTTCAATATTTCGCGTTAAGATCTCTTTCAAAATGATATTTTGTACTTCATCGGCCTTTGCGGTAAGCTTTTCAATCTCCTTTAATGCCTCCTCACCTTTGTACTCTAGTTTCTTCGCATATTCCATGATTATGCACAGACAGAATTAGTGAGTAGAAGGTTGAAGGGAGCTCAAGAGAGCGATCTATATATGTTGAGTAGGTTTGGCTAGCGACTCTATAAATATACACAAAAGTTTTGTCAAGGTTACGTTCTTCTCAAAACGTTCCTTTGTTTTCCTTTCCGCATCATTGCAAACCGATTGGAAGCAACTTGGCGTTGATTCCATCTACAATGTGGCCCCTCACAAGCTTTATTTGGGGAATGTTAATGACAGTCGCCAATACATATATATATATAAAGGATGTTTAACACCCTTAATTTCCTCTACACTCTTTATTAACATTAAGATTTTAAGTAGCGTCATTCATTTCCAACTTCATTAATGGCTCTGTAAGAGGTAAAGAATCCAAATGAGAGTCCTGATCAACTTTAATTTTTTGTTACTTTAATTTATTTGGAAGCATGCAAAAGTGATTTGGTTGCCGGGACAATGGTGCTTGTGCCGCACAACGCACACAGTATATTCTAGATATCGTGGAAAATATCTACGGAGATTGGTACGTACTAATAGTATCTGGTTCCACATCACGGATATATTATCCACACATTTATAGTGCTCTTTTTACTTATTGCTTGTCTAGAGAAAGGCATGTGTGCTTTGTGCAAGGCTAGAAAATCTAATTTGATTCTTTACATCTGCTATCTCACAAATAAACAGTTGATCTCAATCATTATATTATATCCTCGGGGGATTCCATATTGACGAGTAAATACCTTATCCGGAAAGTAGAGCAACCTGTGTCAATCCTAATCGACATCTTTAGCACATGCATATATGTCTCTGCCATTTCTCTTTTCAAAGTTTTCAATGCATATTATCATACTAAAGCCTAGAGTCCTAGACTAGACTGCTGGTGTGCCGACCTTCTCTTCATTCACTGTGCAAAAGGGAAGAAATTGTGATAATGCAGGAGAAAGTATACTTTTTTACTGGGTCCTGTCTTTCCTGACTAGATAGAGCACATTTACAGAATCATATCGCAATCATCTCAGATTATAGTGTGTCTTCCAATACCACAACTCATTGGCATGCACTTATCAATGGCAAAATATTAGAAATAAACATACATATATATATCATCATATCTATCTATTTTAATCTTTTGTAGGTCGAGAATCCACATAAGAAAATGTACATCATTTTGTGAGGTGAGTTTTACATGTAACCTCACTCATCAATCATCATGATTAAGATTACATAATAGAAGTAAATGGAAGGAAGAATAGCAAAATATTTTTAAAACAGATTTTAAGTCATTAGACCAATGTCTTGTTAATGCGTCTGGAAAATGACAAATATAATTAAGATTCAATCTCAACTATTAAAAGAATATTAATCTAATAGCTCACAACTTGTGTAAAAGCTATGCATTGTGTCATGAATCCTAACCCTAACATTTCACAAGCCCTCATTCTAGCTACACTATTAAATTTTAGGTCCAAACTTTTGTTAAGTTTGGACATAAGGAAATTCTTATATATACAAATAAGGGTTAGGCACGTGTATATATAGTTTAGATATTTCCCTTCTTGAAGACAAGATTTTCTCCAAATTATTACAGAATGGATAAGAGCAATTGTAAAATCAACAACGGAGAAGATGATTTTGTAGAACTCGTTAATAATTAAAACGATGAAGCTAATATATAAAAAGAATAGTAAGTAGTAAAACTAACACATCATTAGATTACATAAATAAATAAAATTAAGGATGAATATTCAAAAACAAAATTATTCTTGATTGAAATTTAAAAAGTGTAAGTTTAAGACAATGAAATGTGAATGTCGGCCAACTTCTTCAATATGAAAAAGGGGATCATTTCGGTTTTCGGAAGTGGGGATGTACAATGTGTTTTACTTGTGGCTTATTGGATAGGATTAAGCCACGCAGGCCACCCATTGACATCTCTCTTGGGTTGTGATGATTCGATTGACATTTCTACCTATCAAATTAAGGCCCATATAGAAAATGTAGGATCATTTAAGAGATCCATGACCATAAACATGATAATTTGACATCAATATCGTATTATTTAAAACGCAAATATTAAGAAATCAAACTTCATTATGATTAGGGCCAATAACTTAGCAGCATTCATTATTATGTGAAGTAAGTGAGCATTTGTTGAACGACAAAGAAAGGGCTAGCCTTATTCTAATATTGTTGTTTCACTTGATCACACCATAGTCTCTGTAACTTATGGGCTTTTTCCCACCAACCATCGAGCCCAAAATCTTGGTCTTTAGGCCCAGTTTTCCCGTGACGCAAAGGAAACCGACATCGTAGACCAATCTTTAAACCAAATCCTCTTGGTCTCCTGGGCAGGGGCGGATCCGCACATTAAAGATTGATGGGGCCAAGTGACAAAACTGAAATTCAGGCTAAGTCTGAAATAAATTACAGGAATTTTTTTTTTTTTTTCAAAGGAAATTTACAATTTTGTGAGCGCCGCCACAGGGAAGGTCCGCCCCTGCTTCTGGGTTTTGCTTTTGCTTATGCTTTTCTTGACAATTTACGCAAGTACGATTGACAACTCGAAATTGGGAGTGATAAAGCAGACCTAATAATCTTCGTTGTCGATGGACATCAGTTGGTGATTCAGATTTCATTGTTACTAGTTTGAACCCTTTATAAATTGAATCATTGAACAATGGTGCACCAATGTATAAGA
Source organism: Bursera palmeri (assembly GCA_026225775.1). Classification (NCBI taxonomy): domain Eukaryota; kingdom Viridiplantae; phylum Streptophyta; class Magnoliopsida; order Sapindales; family Burseraceae; genus Bursera; species Bursera palmeri. The sequence goes on from JANKKB010002980.1 coordinate 10,270, forward strand.
ATTCCAACACTCACCAGTCATCATCCATCCCTCCCCTCCTTCTGCCACTAGCCTTTCCTCTTATCTCTTCTATAATTGAAAATATACCGCTGTAATAAGTCATTAAATTCTGACATTGTCAAGCAAAACATTTACAAGCAGGTTGGATCATGGGTGGAGGTGTGCAAGAATGCAATCACAATTATATTCAAATCATTTATTATTTTCAAATCTAAAAAATAATATATTATCCAATATAAAATTTTATATACATACAAATTTTTTTTTTTTAACTAATACTAGATAACTATACACAAAACCAAGGCTCTATCATTAATAGATTTCCATGCTCAGAGGCGTGATTATTTTTGAGTTGGGTTATTTGCACCTTTTTTTTTTTTTTTTACACATCCACTTTTTATTAAAAACTTTGATAACTTTATTATTAAATTAATTTAAACTTATTTAATTTAATTATATTTTATTCTCTACAGCCACCATTACATTTACCTTCACACCAATTCTTTATTATTATTTTTATTTTAACCTGCAAAACACGTAGACTAATAAGAAAATAGCAGAACATTAAAAAAATCCAAGTAATAAAAATTAAAAGAGTTATACCAACCATTAAAATGAAAAACATAAAAAAAAATCCGAACAATAAAAATTAAATACTATACCAATCATTGAGAAGGTTTGGTGTTAAAAATGTCAAGTATCAATATTAAAAATGAAAAAAAAAATTCCCTACAACCTAGATAGACTGAAAATTATATTGGCTTTAATGATTTCAAATTTTTCTGAAAAAAATATCAACAGAGTTTTTTTTTTTTTACTTCCTATAAATTACATACAAACACGTAAAAGACATTTCAAATACGAATCTTTGTACACATACGTAATGAAATTTATAAATTTCGATTAAAGAGTATATTTTTATTTTAGAAAATAAGACATTTNTTGTTATTTGGTGAGTGTATATATTAAAATAATAGATTTATTTAAGAAAATAAATATTTATAATATTTTTTCATAAGGATCGTATTTGATTTTATGGTACGTTTATAAAGTGGAAATGAAAATTTTAATTTAAAGAGGAATTTATTAAGCAAGTAGATGTATTAATAAAAAAAAAAGGGTAAAAATAATCTCACCCTTATTTTTTTAATCAGATTGATTTAAAACTGAGTAAAATGGGATTGGAAAGCCTTAAAAACACGTGGTAATGAGTACGAGCAGTCTTGGCCTCTGTGAAGCAATATGTTGCCGTTTTGAGTGTCTAAGCACAACAAAACGGCTCGAAAGAGTTAAGATAAACTGTATTTTCCGGAATTACGTGGGAATCTGAATGGCTGTGGCTGCTCTAAGCCAGCAACTGCTCTGCTTCTCGAATTCAGCGAAAACGAGAGCTACTCCTCATCCATGGCTAACCAAAAGAACAACCCTTTTCAATTCTCGAAGCAAGTATTATGTCTCATTCATCTCTTGCTCTTCTTCTTCTTCTACTTCTCGGACTCCAAAAGCCAATGAAGAAACAGCTGAGTCTTGTGTCAATCTGGGTCTCTCTCTTTTTTCCAAGGGACGGGTATGCACATTCACTTGTTACTATTTCAATCATTCTAGTTCTTTGTTAACAAAATTTTGGCCAATATTTATGTTCTTTCAATTGTGTTTTGTATGTATTGCTATGTGATTGACTCAGAGTATATGTAGCTCAGTTATTTTCATGCAATGCAAACTATAGTCAATGGTAGTGTACTCCTACATAGTTTTTGCATTCTGTGCCAGTTTCTAATATGCACGATAGAAATGTGTCCTGTCTAAGTTGCAAAACTGTTTATTTTCACCCTTATGCAGGCTTTCTTATGTAATTTGTATAATTGATTGTTGGTCAGTCCATTTTAAATGCTCTCTTAGCTTCCTGTTGCTACTATGTTTCAAATTCAGGCTTCTATTCCTTGTGCTAGATATGGAGGATAGAGTAATTGCTTCTCTATGGAATATGAATTGGGTGAAAGAGCATAAAAATATAAATCTACTTTCGAAAAAAATATTTGGTTCTTTAGTTTAGTGTAGAGCTCTAACAGTTACATCTGTGAGAAAGTCATATATTTGAACTTGTGCAAGCTTCTGAAAGGCCAGCAAAAACATGTCTTTGGATTGCATGCCATGCATTTGTTTCTTTTGGCCGGGCGCTTAGATTTAAAATTAAAATTTGTGTAGCCATTTGATTATTACGATATACAATTTGTATCATATTATATTAATGAACTTAATATCATGTCCGATGGAATTTTCAGGTTAAAGATGCCTTAATACAGTTTGAAACAGCACTTAGTTTGGATCCCAACCCCATTGAGGCTCAAGCTGCCCTTTATAATAAAGCATGCTGTCATGCATACCGGTAGGAAGTCCACTTTCTTTCCTGGATATATACATTTTTTCAACTTATTTCTATTTTTATTCTACCGTGACTCATTACTCGCTATTGAATTTACTGTTCTCGTATTGAAATAATCTGATCATTTACAGTGATCAATATAGGTTATTGATGGTAAAAAAATAATCACATGAATGAGTCAGAGATTAAACAAGTCTACAATTTAATTTCATCACATAAACCTGACTAAATGTCTCAACTTCCTCAAATAAAAACACTTATGCAAATGAAGCTGTTGAATGGTTCTGGTCTGAATCCTCTAAGCTGGTCTTATTTTGTGTGAAGCTTTCCATAAATTTATTAAAAAATGTTGCCTAGACTAGGGATTTTGATGTTTGTTTTTATTTTGAGGAAGAGGAGAAGGAAAGAAAGCTGCTGATTGTCTACGTACTGCATTGAGAGAGTATAACTTGAAATTTGGCACAATTCTAAACGATCCTGACTTGGCCTCCTTTAGAGCTTTGCCTGAATATAAGGAATTGGAGGAAGAGGTTTGCCGTTCATTTTGGCTGCTTTATGTCTAATTATCAACTTATTTTACAAGCTACGGTAGCTTTTCACTTGAACTTGATCTGTGGACTTAAAGTGGTTCCTCAACCACAAAATTTTCTTTAACTATTGGAATATGAAAGGAATAGGAATTTAGTGGCATATCTTTATTTGATTAATGAACCTGCTAATTAGTTTATCTTCAAATGATTTGTCATGCTTACAGGCTAGGCTTGGGGAAGATATAGGCTACAGTTTTCGGAGAGATCTCAAACTCATCAGTGAAGTCCAGGCACCATTTCGTGGTGTTAGGAGATTCTTTTATGTAGCTTTTTCAGCAGCTGCTGGAATTTCCTTATTCTTTACCATACCCATGCTATTTCGTGCGATTCAAGGTGGTGAAAATGCTCCTGATCTTTTAGGAACTGCCCAAAATGCTGCCATTGATATTGGAGGTAAACAAGAGATTGAGTTATGTTTGTGTTATAGTTGGTTAGTGGACATACTGAATTACACTAGTTGAGTAGTGCTTTTAATATGTTTATTGGTCAAATGCTTTATAAGTGGCTTATTTTTCTTTGATGCGCAGAACTGAATTAAATACACAGGGCTTTATAGCTGGCTTTTTAGAATGACTAAGCTTTTGAATCAGCAATCTACAGGTATCATTGTTCTTGTGGCATTATTTTTCTGGGACAACAAGAAGGAGGAGGAACAACTTGCACAAATATCCCGAGATGAAACCCTATCAAGGTTGCCTCTAAGTCTCTCTACAAATCGAATTGTTGAACTTGTGCAGTTGCGAGACACAGTTAGACCAGTTAGTAACAATAATCCTTTTTCTGTTTATTATAGTTGCCAAATGTTTACCGCTTGACAATCAAAAAACTTGAATTTAATATTGTAATATTGTGTTTGCATTCTTATTCTAATTACAGGTTGCCTTCTATTCAGAATGTTGTCTGTTATCCATTTTGAGCAAGGAATAAGCCTCATGCAATACTAGCTTGAGATTGTTGCAATTCTTGCAATAAAGTTGCAATCTTTATATTATATATATTGACTATCGGTTTTCCTACTAATTCATGGACATGTTGGCAATTGTAATTCTTCAGAAATTTGAAATTAAAAATCCAATTCAATGAATTATTACATATGAGACAATTCAGTTGCAGATGTATTTTTCTTTCCTTTGTTAATTTGAAGGATTTAAGTGTGGTCACATATTTTGGAATCAAGCAGAATATATTTTTCTATAACAGCTATCTGTTATCTTTCCTTCTTCTGAATTTTGTGAGGAATCAACTGATGTCAACTTATTTTAGGTGCATTTCCCTTTAGTCCCCAAATATCGTATCTTGTGTGTATCGAAATTTACCAATCTAATTGAGGCTTGGTTTTAGGTTATTTTGGCAGGGAAGAAGGAGACTGTTTCTTTGGCTATACAGAAGGCAGAGAGGTTCCGAACTGAGCTCCTTAGACGTGGTGTTCTTATAGTTCCTGTTGTTTGGGGTGAAGGTAGGGAACTAAAAATGGAGAAGAAAGGCTTTGGTGTTCCTTCAAAGGCCGCGGCAGCTCTTCCTTCTATTGGGGTAAGATACTGAGATTCCCATCAGTAATAACATAGTAGGACTCTCCTTGAATTCAAGACAAATTGTATTCACCTTATCTTTAATTTGCCACACATGCAAGGTTTCACTTAACTCTTCCATCCGTTTCCTTTGTACCCCTCATTCTTGGTGAAGTAAAAGTTCAATCTCTTTTGTCTGTTAACTGACCACAAGACTTTGCAAGCTAAGCTAGCACCTTTCATTTCAAAATAAATGTTTCGAAGTTTTTCATTTATTATGCATTTCTATGGCTTAGTGAGATGCAGTTAACTTATAGCTGTATGTACCTTGTATCCATCAAATACAATTTGTTGCACTGGTATGATGTAACAAACAGGATATATTCTGTTAGTAATGAATTTAAATTGGTTTGAATGGTGTGGTCTGCATCTTTTAATTGGACAATAAGACTTATTATCTGTCCTTCTTGACACTGTTTGTTATGCAATAGGAAGATTTTGAGAAAAGAGCTCAGTCTATAACTGCAAAATCAAAGTTGAAAGCTGAAATTCGATTTAGAGCAGAGGTTGTGTCACCTGCTGAATGGGAAAGGTTAGATGCTACTCTTTCTTGTTCGCACATTTGTTTACTATCAGGTTGAAGCTGTAAATTTATGGTGTATCTCTATCAAGTATAGACAAATATGTTATGCTTCTTTGTTGGCTTTGTTTTACATCTAACGGGATGACAATTCAATTTCACTGATATATTGATTTGTACTTTTTTAGTTCTTATCCGTAATTATTGAACTCAAATCTGTGAATGAGTTTAGCTACATTTCTTCCTTCTTTGAACTTTGATATCGTCTTAGTAAAAGTTCTCTGTACTTATTTAGGTGGATAAGAGATCAGCAGAAGTCTGAAGGAGTTACCCCTGGTGAGGATGT
>JANKKB010002983.1:0-11669 GCA_026225775.1 Bursera palmeri
CAGAAGGAGATCACCGAAAACAGCCGTCAAGGTACGACGGAAGTCGTCGCCGACGTCGAAAATTAGCCAGATGCGTCAGAGATTCTGGCCGGTCGTCGTCCTCTGAAGCGAAGTGAGGCAGCGGTGTCAGTCACCGTCGGCCGGAAGGAGACAAATCTGGCTCGCCGAAAAACACTAGAAATCTTGAAAAAACGCTGGAAAACATCGAAAAAAAAGGAAAAAAATGCCGGTGAGGTTACAGAAAACTCCGGGAAGGACAAAACGGCAGCGATTGAGGCTGTCCGAAGGAAGAATGTCGCCTGCCGGAAAAGAGCACCTGAAAATAGCAACTGTATTTGTCGAAAACGGTGGAGAAAGATTCCAGAAACGGTGGCAGGAGACAAATCGGCAGCAAAGAAGGCCGCCTGGAAAAAATCTGCCAAAAAATATTTTTTTGGTCGCCGAAAAAATTTTCTGGTCGCTGGAAGGAATGAAAAATGACCGGAAGAAAATGAGAGGTATTATGAAACCTGCTCTGATACTATAAAGAGAATTTTTTTATTTCTTGAATGAATCATAACTCTGTATACAAGGGGTCTTTATATAGTACAAAGCTAACCCTAATACAGGAAAGAAGAGATCTAAGAATTAATACAAAATATCCTAAGAATATTTACATCAATAAACAAGGAAAGAATCATAAACACCAAATCTGAAATATTCACCAAATCTGTAAAATATTATTCTCCAAATCTAGAAAATATTTCAACAACAACAGTGATAAACTGATGCTCACAGGTGTTAGACATGTCAACTTGTATTTTCTTAGAGGAGATACAGTTGAAAGTGGAGCTATGGTCTCAGAGGCTCTAGATAAGAAGAGCACGGCCCAAACTCAGTTATGACACATACACTTAGGGCATGTAAGTGAGTAAGGGTTGAAAGCTTTGAGTAAGCGAGGCTTGCTTGGTGATGAGCAGTTGGAGAAACTGAATTTCTGTGAGCATTGCATCTTAGGGAAGCAAACTTGAGTGAGATTTGATACAGTTGAGCATACCACTGTAGGTATAATTGACTACATCTATACGGATGTGTAGGGGCCTTCTAGGGTGGTTTCCAAAGGAGGTTCCAGATGGTTTGTCAGTTTTATTGATAACTTCAGCTGGAGGGTATGGATTTACACCATGAAAAAAAAAGAATGAAATCACCAATATCTTTAAATAGTGGAGGGTGATGGTAGAGAAGTAGACTGGTAGGGTTATCTAGGTGGTGAGATCCGACAACGGTGGAAAATACACCAAAGACCCCTTGAAGGTATATTGTCAAGAGCATGGTATTCGCTGACATTTCACAGTTAAAGGGATACCACAATAAAATGGTGTAGCGGAGAGGATGAACAACATACTACTTGAGAGGGCATGGTACATGTTGTCTAATGCTGGATTAGGCAAGATATGGTGGACTGAAACCGTATCAACGGCGTGTTACCTCATAAACCGGTCTCCAACATCAGCTATTGGTTTCAAGACATTCATAAAGGTATGGTCTGGTATTCTTATAGATTATTCACATTTAAAAGTTTTTGGATGTCTTGCTTATTTTCATGTTAAGGAATATAAGATAGAGGTTAGAGCTAGAAAGGGTATTTTTCTACGCTATCCAGAAACAGTCAAAGGGCATAGGATTTGGTGCCTTGAGACGGAAAAATGGGTAATTTCTAGGAATGTTAAGTTCCATGAGGAAGCATTATTACAACCTAAGTGTGACAAATGCAAAGATGGGTCTCCTATATAGAAAGGGGATAGTTTTGGTGATGAGAGTGATTTTCTGCAATTAGGGGATAACAATAGTTTACAGAGGGATTTATCGAGTTTTAGTCATAGTGATGAGAATTCTAGTTATGGTGATGAGAGTTCTAATCATAGGAAGATAGAATTGAGGATATAACAAAGATTGAGCCAGAAACTATTGCAGAGGAGGTTCCTAAGGAAGAATCTAATGAACAGCAAAGGCAGGAGCAGCAGGTTCCTCAGCCGTCTTTGGCAGCACAAAGAGAACGTCAGATTATTAGAGCACCTATTAGATATGGTTTTGAAGATATGGTAGCTTATGTGTTTTTTGTTTATCAGGAGTATGAGAATGCATCTACTACATACAAGCAAGCTTGTAAAAGCATGCATATGGACGAATGAAAGGTGGCTATGGATGAGAAGATGGAGTCTCTTCACAAGAATCATACATGAGAGTTGGTGACACTTCCAAAGGGAAAGAGGGTCATAGGTTATAAATGGGTGTATACTTTGAAAGATGATATTCTGGATTCCAAAGAAAAATTTATTGGTGTAAGATTCAAGGCAAGATTGGTCGCTAAAGGATTTGCACAAACTGAAGGTGTCGATTATAATGAAGTTTTCTCTCTGGTGATTAAGCACACTTTAATTCGTATCCTTTTAGCTATGGTGGTACAGTTTGACATGGAACTCGAGCAACTAGATGTCAAGATTGCTTTCTTACATGGAGATTTGGAAGAGGACATTTACATGATTCAGCCGGATGGATTTGCTATTGTTGGGCAAGAGGATAAGGTATGCAAACTTAGAAAATTTTTGTATGGATTGAAGCAAGCTTCTTGACAGTGATACTTAAAGTTTGATACTTTTATGTTAGAGCTGAAATTCACACGTAGTGAGTATGATCATTGTGTGTATTTCAAAAGACAAGAAGATAGTTTTTTTATCTACTTATTACTATACGTTGATGATATATTGATTGCTGCTAAGAATATACATGAGATAGAGCTGCTAAAGATCAATTTGAGCAAGAAGTTTGAGATGAAAGACTTGGATCTAGCGAAGAAGATACTAGGGATGGAGATAGTAAGGGATAGAAAGCTTGAAAGATTGTTTTTATCACAAAGGTAATATCTTGAAAAGATAGTTACTAGATTTAACATGGATAGAGCTAAACTAGTTAGTATTTCAGTGGCTTCTCACTTTAAGCTTTCGGGATTAGGTTCAGCTACTACTGTAGTAGAGAAAGAATACATGTCACAAGTTCCTTATGTTAGTGCAGTTGGCAGCTTTATGTATACCATGGTTTGCACATGTCCCGACATTACGTATGCAGTGAGTTTGGTTAGTCAATATATGACTAATCCAGGTAAGACACATTGGCAAGCGGTCAAGTAGATCTTAAGGTATCTTAGAGGTACATTGAATGTTGGTTTGATTTATGAGAGGTCGTCACAATTTAGTGTAAAAGGGTATGTTGACTCAGACTATGCTGGTGAGTTGCACAAGTGTCGATGTACAACAGGTTATTGTTTTATAATGGCAAGGGGTCCTATATCTTGGAGGTCCATGTTACAGTCAGTAATTGCCTTATCAATGACAGAGGCAGAATATATGGCAGTAACAGAGGCAATGAAAAAGACTATATGGTTTCGAGGTTTGGTTCGTGACTTCGGTGTAACTCAGAAGGTTATTACAGTTCTTTGTGATAGTCAGAGTGCCATCCATTTGACTAAGAATTAAGTTCATCATGCAAAGACCAAGCATATTGATGTCAGGTTTCACTTTATTAGAGATATCATCGAGGCTAGTATGGTAATCTTAGAGAAAGTGATACTAAGGAGAACGCAACTGATATGATGACGAAAGTGGTACCGTTGATCAAGTTGGAGTATTGTCTCAACTTGATTAAACTCTCTCATTGTTGATCAGGGTGGAGGACGACGACAACAACAATCAAATGCATCTTGGTAGTTTCATTTTGAGGTGAAGAAATTAATTGCCAAGGTGGAGATTGTGAAATTATGACAATCAATTAAAGTTAGGAAAGAAATTTGCTACAGAATCCTAGTTATATTCTATTTACCCTTTTTAAGAGTCTAAAAGGAATCCTATTTAGAAATAGGAAAAGACTTTAATTAAATATTTAATTAAAAAAATATTGGTTCAATTAGGAAAGGGGAGTATAAAAGGATTATGATTCCTATATAGTGTAGGAAACCTAAATTGCTTAGGAAAGTAATAGAAGGGAGCCTATAAATACTATATAAAGAAAGCCTAATTCTCTAGTTAAGAGCAATCTATTTTTCTGAGAGTTGAGAGGTTTCTCCATAGCAATTTAGTTGAAAGAAATATAGAAGTGAGATTAGATCAATCATTCGGAGATTATTCTAGTAAATTAGAATTGAGAGATCAGTTTGTTCTCAAGAGGTCTTTGTAATCTTCTTCTGGGGTTTTTTTTTTATAAAGATTATTTGTTGTTGTCCCGAGGACGTAGGCATATTACCGAACCACGTTAAATATTGTGTCTTGCTATTATTGTTGTGATTGATTATTTTAGCCTGCAATTACCAATTTCGATCGGGATAGTTGTTTGGGTTGTTCGTAGGCTGTACTTAGTATTTCCTAGATTAGATTATTCGAAGTTTACTTTGTCGGCATCAACCTAGGATTTTACAACATTTATGATCTCACATATACAATTCTTATTGAACTTATAGGCCACATAACATGATAGCCTATATTTAAGACCTCCTTGCCACTGTAAATCAAACAATCTGGGGGATAAAAAACTAAACAAAAAGTCTCTTTTTCAGGTTTGGCAAGAGATATTCATTATACAGAATAAATGTCTTCAAAATACATATCATAGAGGTTTGCATGGGAGGAAACCGCTCAAAGTTACCTCTAAAATTATGTACAGCCAGACATAAGCCCAAAAAGACCAAAAGAGCTCTACCAGCCAAACTCCTAAATCAGATATCTTTTTCAATTCTCCAGCCTTTGGAACTACAACACAAACAGCATGGATAGGNAAATAGGTCGAATGCAGCAGAACCAACAAGTGTTCCAGGACCCAAACCTGAAGATTAAGTAGAATTTTATAGCATGTGAATAATGTGGAAAAGGGAAAAAAATACGTTTCGCTAAAGTTATGCAGAGAACCGGGCAAAATAGACATAATCGTGCCCTGCACACTTAGTAAGACAAAGAACTCGAAACTGAACAAGAATTTCAGATCCACAAACATTACATATAATTCAATAGAATTGGCAGCGACCAGATTTAATTTCAATATTGTGCAAGGGAAGTATAAGAGAATATAAAAACAAACCTCCAGCATATAGATTTCCAAGGTTTCGAATTGCATCAATGGTAGCTAATGATATCTGAGGGAAGCTAGTCCCAAAAGCCAGCAGCGCAATATCTGCAATAGCATAATTCCATACCTTCTCGTATCTAATTATTTCGGAATTAGTGCGTGGATCTACTTCTACCACCTTACGTGAGTGTTTGACAACATTCTCCATCGAGCGGAAAAAACGAGCAGTTATAGCTGANTAAGCCAATGAAACAGTAAGCAAGAGCAATAAAATATAAGAAGGCCCTGAATCCTTGCCCGACTGATGTTTCACCAGTGAAAAGCAGGTAGCTTTCACATTTTTCATGCCCCAAAATACTGGGAACTCCAAATTTCTTATGTACGGAGTCCATCTTTAATTATCCTCAAGTTGCAGCTCAAGTTTGTAGCATCAGTAGTTCTTGTATAAACATAAAATGACCTGATATGAACATGAAATTAAACAAAAGCAGATTGGTGAAAGCTAAAATGATGGGGCATTAAGAAAAGTATCCATGTGCCAAATTTGATTACTAAATCAAAAATAATTTGATTCGATGCATGTGTCATTCATTTAGCTTCTGCTGAACAGGATTGATTTCCCTTAAAATAAAAGGCCGGAAAAGGGAAGGTAGATAAGTCCAACAAGACAACAACCCATATTCAAAGGCAATGTTTCTCCCGAGATGAAGTATTTAAGGAAGATTTTCATTTTACATCCAAACCAAACTAAAATGTACTTACTAACTGGATTCACAAATGTGATATCCCGACCCGAATTCAACACGATCTCGGAAACATGTGAGTTTGACACAAAATAACTGAAAAGTGAGTTCATCCGCATGGACAATTAATCCACAAAAATTGATTCAACTAAGTTGTAATCCAATTCTACAAGTAACTATCACCGCACAGTTCAATAAATCTCCTTTTCAATGAAAATGCAAATCTCAATGCAACAAACCGGAAAAAAAAAATTCTGTTCAACGCCAAACATTCATTCGCATCATTGCAACATCAACACATTGATCATGAAATCTAAAACATACCATTCCAAAGAAGAAGAAGCAAGAAGGTTTGTCGACTATGATAGTAAAAGATAACAGCAAAGTTGCAATAGTTTACCGGAGAATTGGAGTAAGTTCGCTGGAGATTGGACTGAAGTCCGGCGACTGGTAACGATGTTAAGTCGCTCAACTCAAACAATAGGAAATGGATAAAAACTAAAATATTCGACCACTTAATTCATATCCCATTAATTTTATATACAAGGTTATAACATTATTCGAAATTACAACTTTCAAGTTATAATTTATAACAATTAGGATCAGTTTAGGATTGCTTCTGTTGTAAAAATTATTTTTGCAATAAAAGCAAGGTATTTAGAAATATTTTTGAAATTATTTTAAAAATAAAGTACTGTCGAATGCTTTTAAAGGATTACTTCTACTTCTAAAATATAAAAAATTATAATTATCTTTATAAAAAAATTAAATATATAAAATTATCCTTATTCGTTTACGGCCTACAAAACTAATTGAAAATATATATTATAATTGTAAATTTATTTATTATGCTTTTATAAGATTTAAATTATCTAATAAATATATGTCTATTTTAGAATTATAATATTAATTTTAAATTATTTTTGATATTCAATTAAATTAAAAAATAATTTAAACTTTCGTTGACTATATAATTCATATATTATTCATTTAATTAAGTTTCTAAAACATTATAAATGTTATTATTTATATAAAATTATAAATTATTTATATAGAAATTATTTATAAAATTATAAAAGATTAATAATTAAATATTATAAAAATATAATATATATATATATATATATATATATATATATTTTTAATAATTTAAATATAATAAAAATAAAAAAATTAATAATCTCAAATATCTCTATCTTATGTTTTTAAAAAATAAGATAATTTTTAAAAATTATTTATTAAACATTTTTAACTTATTTTATAAACTATTTATCTACCTATCTAGCAAAGTAGGAATTGCTTATTTCGAAACCAATAATTTCAAGTCCTATGATTAGAGAAGTTTGGTAGGCAAAGCTATCTTTGACACGTAATTATATATAGCCCACCAATTAATCAAAATTAATTATTAAATCTGGTGCAGATACATTATTGCACTTAAAACGACCCAAAATTAAAAAAAAAAAAATAGTAAACAAAAATCACGTGAAAAAGTTTTTAACAATATCATCAATGTTCCCATTAAAATAAATGATGCTATCATGTAAATGTTAGGGTCACTGCATATCATGCTGTCATATGAAATTATCGACAGTTGTTTGATGTCAAATTACCGACAGTTAGTTCAATTTATATGTGACTGTAACCCACTGCCCATCATAAAAATCTAATTGATGAGTACATCACTCAATAAATTGATTTAATTCCATAACATTATTAAATAGACATTTATTAAATCAAATCATTCATTTTAGTCCTCAGTATTGTTAAAAGAAAATTGACAATTACCTGGAAAACATAATAGATGTATTTAATTATAAGCTATAATAAACTGAATCTAGTATTATTTTATCTCATACATATAGTGGTCATAGTTCGTTAACCTTAGCCAACTTCACTATAAAGTTAAAGTTACACTTTTGAATTAAATACTGTAATTACCAAAAAGCTTAATAATTCAATCCGATTAAATTAAGTTTTATCTATTGAACAATAAAAATATATAAATACTTTCATAGGATACTGATAATGAAATTGGGTCAAGATTCGTGTTTTACTCCTTCAATTATATATTTATCATTGAGATCAGTTTTACATATAGTGAATAAATTATTTTAATGAAATCACTTTATTAAACGTTCGGCCAAGACTTATAATTCAAAACCTTATAAAACTCTCAAGGTAGTATTCCTTAAACCTTACAGAGTTATTAATTATATATCTATGGAATAATCTAGCCAAGGTACTCACCTGTATATCAAAGACGACTCGCTTTCTATTTTAATTAAAGAACATAACCTGCAAAAAACAAAGGTACACTATCCAATCATAATTAAGATAGGCATGCCCAAGTTGTTCAGGTGTAACGTTTATGATTAGAGTAATGACAGTTACACTGAATCATATATTTTATGTGGACATTGTTTAATGTATACAGTATATGCAAGTGTCTTTATTATAAAGTTTCAACTTTAATAAATCGAGATTCATGATCCTTACGGAGGTAAATGACACAATAATCTTGTATAAATAGAGTGTCAAACTCTGTTTATAAGATGTGAATTAAATTTAAAATATGATAAAGTTTTAAGTCTCCTATATATGAACACCTCATATAACCAAAAACTTCATCAATTACCTAACTCAGGAACCTTGATCATTGATATCATGAAGGAGATAAAATACACACAATGATTGAGTGACATAAATTATTATTATTTATTTCACATCAATATTTATACTTACAATAATATGCCCTACTCTAAAGGTCTTTATCTAACCATAAGAATATTTAATAAATTATTTTAAAAAATTTTCCTTATTCTTCTCCTCATTCCTTTCTTCTTCCATCCTTCACATGACGATTGAATGTTATTTTAAATTTCAGGGAATCAATTGCATGAGAAAATAAAACATGATTTATAAAAGTTTTGGCAAACGCTTTTAACTAATTATTGTGGTAAATAATTGAAGCACAACCCCATCAAAGCAAAAACTCATTTTTCTATTTGATCTTTGAGAAATGGTATTAATAAAAACTACTGTTTTGTTTTACATTTTTTTATAAGATGGGAAATGATTTTTTTTTTTTTTTGATAATTTAGAGCAAACAATTATAGCTAGACTTTTCTAAATTTTTTTTTTTGATAATTTATAGCAAACAATTGATAATTTTTTTGACTAATTTTTTGATTAATTTTTTTAAAAGATACTTATACTAAATTGTTAATTATCTTTTAAAAACTTAATTTATTTAATGAATCAGGCTATACAAACTTAAATTTTGATTTAAATTTTTTACATTAACTCTATTCATATCTAATGGATTGCATTGGTTAAATAACTGAGAATTAGGATTAAAAATTTAAGTTAAAATTAGCCTTATTTAATAATATGTCCTATATTATATAATTTTAAATTAATACACTATTACTTTTAAAAACATAAGGTGGCTGTGTGGGATTTGGGATTTCAAAAAATCTCAAGGGAGGCTTGTGCCTCTTTCCGTCATATGCCAAAATTGCTCTACATCCATCAAACTAAACGGAAATTAAAATTAGAGATTAACTAGTTGAAACGTAAATTAGAATCAGAGATTCACTTTTCAGTTTCAACAATTAAGCCAAACCACAGTTGGCTTCTCCCGATTTTATTTTGTCGAATTACACCATACGTACTGACATGGCCAAATCATAATCTTCCTACTCAAAACTGTCCTAACACAAGCAAACATGATAACCCAGTAAGACAGCATTCCAACATCTTCTCCATGTTTAACCGAGGTGGCAATAATTCTACAAATAGTACTGAATATGCAAACGGTGATGAGGGAGGTGGCACTAAGGTAGACGGGTGGTATCACAAGTGATGATGGAGGAGATGTTGGTATTTGGTAGTTAGGGCAATCAACAATGGTGGTGAGGGTCATAGGAGCTATTACCGGAGATACAGAGTTGGACTCTAAGTTCTGAGTAGACTAGGGATGGTCACAGCTGCATTTCTGTCTTGTGCCTGTGAAACTTTTGCGGTACACACAGCACATTGTGGCTTCAAAATCAACAATGCAGAATTGCAAATCCTCAAGTTAATCCCTTCAACTCACAAGTAGGCCAACTTTACTATAACCCTAGCCAACAGACATATCATATTCCTAAACTGTAAAGTTCACCAAACGCATTTCCATAAAACAACCAAACAAGCAAAGAGTATTCATGATTATTATTGACCCAAATTCTCATTTACCAACAACAAAATTGCAGTGCTGACACTGAAGTTCTCATTTCGTCAGCCGAGCAGGGCTAATTTGACCATAAGAAATAGGATATTCTATCAAGCTAAGGAACAAGAAATTTACTAAAGAGGTGGCAACAGCAATCACCACAATGCTTTGCTTGCTAAAAGAGGATCAACTGATATCCTAATTACAGATGTACTGGACCATAAAGAGTGAAAGGTAAAGATGCTAAATGATAGCGCCACTATATGCCCAAAATTTAGAATGAAAATCTGCATTGTATTAAAGCATGTGATACATAAAACTGAATATTTAATCAGTAACCAAAATTTTGACCAAACATAAACTAAGAAGGATCACAAAACAATCCAAACAGGTCCATAAATTTGATTGCATGAAAAAAAAAAGAAAGAAAAAGCAAGCCCTAGAATGAGTAATCCAGAAAGATTATGCGACGGAAGAGTAAAATGAATCTTCAGTCTTCCTCCTCTCCCTCATTTTCGGCAATGTTGAAGTAACGCAGCTCATATATACTCCGGTCCTTGTTTGAAGCAATCACCCGAAGCCAATCTCGCACGTTGTGCTTTTTCAAGTACTTTTTAGTCAAGTACTTAAGATACCTGAAAACAGAGAGCAACGGTTAGGAAGGGCGCCTTTTTCTATTGATGATAAATTACCGAAAACAGATTGAAAAAGTTCAACTATCCTACTAGCATGAAAATAATGTATCATCTAAATCTAAATAACTATCTAGTTATTGCAAGTCAAAAATCCAATAGTAAATGGATTATTCATAACTACCAAATCATATGAATCGAGATTTCATGTTAGTTTTTACTTACAATTTTACAGATCTCATTTCCCTAATCACTAAACTAAGTGTAAATATAGAACTCCATACAAGGTGAAGCATTTATATTAAAAAGAAGAAAATACCTTTTAGAGAAGTTGCTATCAGATGTGACAGTGATCTTGGTCTTTTCGCGAGTGACAGTTACGGATTCACCGAGAGCACCAGCCTTGCCACCGACCTTGATCCGCTCCTGGAGAAACTTTTCCAGTGAGGCGATGTCCATGATTTTATCCTCCACCGGCTTCGCGCAGTCTATCACGAAGGTCGCTCCCTTCTTCTTTCCCTTGGCTCCTCCTGCTGCTGCTCCGCGACTCATTTTCACTTTGTACTTGGCGACTTGCTGAATTAACCAACAAAGAAGAGAGCCCTATTCGGCTGTGGCTGAGGCTGTGATATATTAAAGATGTATGAGGAGGATTGCTGGCTGACTCTCTAGGGTTTTAGATAGCGACGTCGTTTCGTTTTAGCATTTATCTTAATATCTAGGGCAAATTTTTCTTCCCTCCTTTAGGAATGGGCCGGATGGCAAGGACCAATCCACCAAGACCCAGATTCGTGAATAATTAAAATTGGGTAAGTGATATTGTCCGCTTTGGTGCCTACTGGGCCAACCTCACGGTTTAGCGATGTGGGATTTTCAAATCACAACACACCCCATAAACAGCCTCAAAAGTGATATTGTCCGCTTTGGTGCCTACTGGGCCAACCTCACGGCTTTGTTTCTGGGCTTCTGGCCCAAAACGCGTCA
>JANKKB010002984.1:6497-18332 GCA_026225775.1 Bursera palmeri
GTAGGCGAAGAGGTTGAAGAGGGGTAGCAGTGCCGATGGACTGGTTGGAGACTGGGCAGGGGTAGGCGAAGCACTGGAGACGCCGATCGGCGGTGGGGGGAGTTAGGGTTTTTTTTAATTTTTTCAAATGAACACCCAAATGACATCGTTTTGGGTGTATTTTACATAGGCCCAAAAAGACATCGTTTGGGGCCTGCACTAACTTAGTTTTTTTGAAACCCCAAACGTTTAGTTTTTAACCTTTAACCCCCAAACTATTTCATTTAACCCCCAAACTTTCTAAAAGCTCACTTGAACCCCCCCAAACCTTTAATCTTAAACCTAATTTATAAGCTCCGCCTAGGCCCCCTAGGCCCTAGGCCCCGGGCTGCCGCCCTAGGAGCGCCTAGCGCCTTTTAGTACATTGGTTTTAATTTTGGAATTACGTAAAAGAATTGTTGAATATTTTCATATTTAATATTATTTACTATAGAAGTTGATTTGGCTGCCTAATTCATTAAATAATACTAAGATTCATTCTCATCAAGCTTAATTCTAAGATTTGGTTTAATTTATATGTGAAAACTTGTTTGTATGTTGACAGAAATTCACAAATGTTTCTCTCAATCAAGACAATGGAATGGTGAATATTCCAAAGGTGGAAAACTCATCACGTAGTAAAAGAAGAAGAAAGTTAAAGTCAAAGGTTTGGGATGACTTCACAAAATATGAAGAAGAAGATGGAAAGGAATGGGCTATATGTAATCACTGTAATAATAAGTTTGTAGGTTCAAGTAAGAGCGGAACCACACATCTCAAAAATCATTTAGATAAATGCCTAAGTAAGACAAATACAGGTGGAGGTGCAGCAGAGAAACCAGCTTACCGTCAAACAGGTGATTTTTTAACCGTTAGTTCAGCTGTTACCAAAGGGAAATCTGAGGATGTTGATCCAGAATTAAATAATGAGTTGGATGAGATTGAAGTAATTATTAAGTATTATGGTTCATCGCTAGAGTCCAAAAAGGATGCTATACTTAATGTTTTCAAAGAAGAGAAGGAAAAGATGAGGAGATATTTTTATGAACTTCCATGTCGTTTTAATTTGTTAATTGAGGATTTTTATGCTGATGATGTTGACTATGTTTGTGTAAGTGTCCATTTTATTGATGATAATTGGAAATTGCAGAAGAAGGCTATTTATTTTAATATTGAAGATGAAAAGCAATATTATGATTATTCGGAAAAGATTAATGAAGAAAAGCTTAAGTGTATGGTTAAGGATTGGAACTTAGACGAGGATATATGCTCCATTGTTGATTGTTATTTACATAGAGTTGAAGATATGAAGAAGTGTTTGGTAAGTGGAAGAGGTTCATCACTTCCTCTGGCTGGGACCTTTCTTCCCATTTCTTGGCTTAAATATTCTTTAACTTTTGAGAATTGGGGGGGACCACAATTCCTTGTCACAATGAGTAAGATGAGGAAGCTTGTGGAGTACGTTAGGGAGAAGCCTTCTCAATCTCTTCCTACACCTGTTGACAATGATTACTTCACATTGCTTGAGTATTGTGTGAGATTGAAAGAAACATTTTCTGATATGGGATACATAGACCCTTTTAATTTAACCAACGACGAATGGGATGATGCAATTGTATGCTACGAGTTTTGGAAAGAATTGAGAAACATCCATAATAGTTTGTATGATTGTAAATCTAAAACTTCAAATGTCTGTTTTCCTAGGATTTGCCATTTTTATATGACACTGCTTCAAATGGAAAAAAGTGGCGTTGACTATGTTCAAGAATTTGCATCATATGTTAGACGGAATGACTTTGATAAATATTGGAATAATTCCAATTTGATTCTAGCAATCATTATAGTTCTTGATCCACGATTCAAAATGGATATTGTAGAACGTTGGTATATGGAGATTTATAGCAATTACAGTGAGTATGAAACACACCTTAAGGAAGTCAAAGATAAAACCACCTCTATTTACAATGACTATGTAAAGGCTACTAACTATTCCAAGAGATCTACTTTCCCTCATTATAAAATGTTAGATCCCAAGGGAATGCCTTGTACATCTTTGTGCCTTGATGATATTGCTTCAATAGAATCTGAACTTGATCGCTACCTAAAAGATTCCACGTATCCTGCTGTTGAAGAGTTTGATATATTAGCTTGGTGGCGTGATAACTCTAATATTTACCCAACACTTGGAAGGATGGCACAAGATTTTTTAGCAATACCTCTAGTTCCTCGTGAGACATTACATTCTCCTTTGTCAAAAGAAATTTTAAATGTTATTATCAGTAAAGAATTGGATGTTGACACCAAAGAGGCTTTGGTGCACACAAAAGTGTGGTTGTACAACCTTTAAAATGAACACACATTCCCTTGCTTTCGGTAGCCGCAATCTTAGAACTCTACAAAATAAGCTTTGACGGAGACTTCCTTGAGTTGAGGTATTCGCTCTTCTCTCACATTCTTACCAATTGAATTTAAGGGCTTGTGCTTGAATGACAGGTTGTGGGTCGGTGTGTCATATCACATTGAATTTCATCAGTTGTGTTTTGCTTTTAGGGCTTGGTGTAATTATAGTGAAATAAGCCTTAGAATTTATGAGAAATTTGCAGAACTTATATATATTTGGATAAAACAGGCTAGTAATATATGGAAGTTACCAAAATTATTTATAGAACAAGAAACAAATTTTAGTAATGATATTTTCGAACATTAGATAAGCAAACTTCAAATATCAGTTATATGATTAATGTTTAGGGTTTTTCTGATCACTATTTGTTTCTGCACCTCTGCTTCAGTCTTTAACAAAGTTCTTAGATATCTTTGTATGGCAGGTTGCAAACTTTTTACTACCATTTTCCACTGGCAATTTCTGTTGGACATCATTGAGGCAACAATATCCTTTGATATGATTAACTCAAGCGATGATGATGAACAGTTAAACAGCAACCATCATAAGCTGGTACCCTTCTCTCACCTCTCTCTTTCGTTTGTTCTTCAACAACTTTTATGTGAATTAGAATACGGAATATCCAATGTTAATATTATTTAGGAGTGCAAACTAATAAATTTTTGTAAAATACTGTTTTATTTATTATAAAGATTAAAGCGAACACAAAATACTAGATGTTGAATAATTTGGATTGTAATACTATTTTACTATATCATTTTTTTGAAAAGCACAAATTATCAATACTTCATTTGTGGATATATGTACGTTTATTAGCTTATCTTTTATTGGTCGATAGGTAGCATTTATTTACTATTACAATGATTACTCACCTTTTTCTTCTCTTTAATATGTCTATTTGCCATAATTTTGTAAGCCTAATGCATGTTTCAAGGCTGCTGTTTGAGTTTTAGTTTTGTTTGTTGGTCAATGTTGAGAATTGTTGCAGAGGCATGGAGCTCCTTCGGCAGCAAAACTTTTTTTCAAGACAAATTTATACCTATAACGGTAGTCCTTTAAATTACTTTTTAATACGTGGTCATCTTTTTCTCTTACTAAACTTTGTGGCTCCATCATTGCAATGTCAACATGTCTAGATAAGGTCGAGATTCATTCCCATTTATATTCATTCATACTATATTTCTTGTCTCAATGTTGGCAGGAAACAGCATGCTACTTCTGTAACCACTAAAAATGATTTGGAGTCAGCATTTTCACTTACCAAACGAAGGAAGTTGGCGTCCGAGGATTGGAAGGATTATTCAAAGTGTGAAGGAGAAGATGGGAAGGAATTGTTCATATGTAAACGTTGTAAGAAGTTAATAAGATCAAGTCAGAGCAAAACTATTCACTTCAGGAATCATTTAGAAAGATGTCAGGTTAGGAGAATTATTAAAGAAAAAACTGCAATTTGTAAAGAATTGCATTACTTGGGTGTAGCAGGGATGATTGTTAAGCATGGGGCATGTTTACAGGGAAGAGAAGGAAAAACTTCACTGCTGTTTCAGTAAGCTCTCATGTTATTTCTGTTTATAATTTGAGTTTTTGGAGGATAATGACCTCTTATTGTTGACTGTCTTCTATGTTGATGATGGTTGGGTATCAAAGAAGAAGATTCTTCATTTTATAAGATATGAAGGAAACTATGATTATTTGATAACTGCTAAGAGTTCAATTTTGGATTGGAGCATTGATAGAAGTATATTATCTATGCTTAATAATGAAGAAGATGAAGTTAGAGATTTAGGAAGCTGGCTAAATAAATGAGGTTCACTTCCTTTTGGTGAACACTTATTTCCTGTTGGTTGCTTAGTAGATATTCTGAGAGAACACTTCAGAAGAGTACAAACTGGATGTGGAAGCTTGCTGAACAGGATAAGGCAGTTTTTTTATTATGTCCAGAAGACATCAGCAAATGAATTTAGGGTTCAAATCGCATCAAATTCTCTGGCAAGAAATTGACATCTGAAGACTTCTCACAAGGTTGATTCACAGATTCAAACTGCTTGAGACTGCAATGGACTTTAAAGAAGCCTTATATGAGCTTAGAGCATATAGATCCTGATTTCAAGGCAATAAAGTTAACAAATGAGGAATGGGATGAGGCAACTGCTACATACAAGTGTTCAGAAGTTTTGAATGATGCTGCTCTTAGTTTTTCTGGGAACAGATGTCTCCCTACAAATGTATATTTCCTTAAGTTCTGTAACATGCATATGAAATTGCTTCAGTATGAACAGAGTGAGTATGGAAAGGTTCGTGATATTGTATCAAAGGTCAGAAAAGAGTTTTGTGATGAATACTGGGCCTCTTCTAGTGCCTCTTCTAGTTGGAACTTGACAATCGCGTTCTTGACCCACGATTCAAAATGGATACTGTAATTTGGTGGTGTAAGAAGATCTATGGAAGTGATGCTGAGACACAACTTAATGCATTCTATGATCATTTTGATAATGCTTACAATGCTTATTCAAGTAGTCTCAGCAATTCCAAGTCATCTACTTCGGCTTTGATGATACTAATTCCTCAACTTTGTATAAAAGGCTAGATCACCTGGGAAGACCGAGAACATATGTAGACAATTTTGAAGATGTTTGAGTCCCCATCAATATTTGAAGGAGGCTTTGGTACGCACAAAAAACTGGTTGGGAAGTCCCGAAAACAAATAGTTTCTTTTAATTTTATTCCTTTCTTTTTGGTATTTTGTACATCCTGTATAAATCTCTGTTTAGTTTAGTTGCTAATTAGCAAATTCTTGTAGTAGGCCTTCACCAAACAATTTTTAGTAAATTAATTTTTATAAAAAAGGAATTTTTATAAAATGTAAGATTGATATTCATGAACGGTTAAAATTTAGGATATAATGATGAATTGATATTAGCATTTAATTAATTTTTGAAATTTTTTTTTGAAATAACATAATTATAAAGAGGAAATTGTATCTTTTTTTCTCAAAAATATGTTATAATAATAAGTAAATGATATGTGGAAACTCTTTAACTCATTTACTTCTGAAAAAGCAGGAACATAACCCACTTTCCCGTTGAAAGAACTTTATACAATCTCAGTAACCTCCAACACTCTCAGGAACTTTCTTGAGGAGGTACTTTCTATCTTCTCACATAATGAATTTTAATGTTTCTGTAAGTTTGTGTTTTAATCCAAGGTAGGGTAGTATTTCTTCAACTGTTTCTGTAAGTTTGATGTAATAAAATGTTTTATTTAGTTATCTCTGTCACTGATTGTAGTTACAAGGCATCTGTTTTGATAGTCAAATCGAATTTTGTATTATATATAATTTTCCTCTTGTAAATATTAAATTATTGATGCATATTATTACAGTTCTCAAGCGGGAGGAATTGATACTGCTTGTGGCTGTCCTAGCTTATCACTTATACAACCTTCAATATGCCTAATCCAAGTAATGATGATGAAGCTGAATCACGTCTTTGTGTTGGTCATGGACAGGTTCCTTTCCCTTCCTCTCTCTCTTACTTCATCTATTCATATCCAAAACAGGAATTACGATTATGTTAGTATTAGCCAAATTTTGTGTTGAGAATGAAATTAAGAAAAAAAAATTTATGACATACAATGAAAAATAGGCCCGTTAAATAGGCAATCTACTAACCTTGTTGCTCAAATAGATGAATCCAATTTGAAATGATGCTCCTAGGCTTACAAATACAAGCTAAATTTGACTCATGGAGGCAAACTTGAGAGAATAATTTTGGTGTTATTAACTGCCAACATACTTGTTGCCATATTTTCAAGATCTATTTCTTTTAAGTATAGATTTTCTCCAATGTTTCTATGTTGACAGGAAATCAGTCAAGTTAGAAACCAAAATGCTACTTTTTCAACCAACTAAAAATGGTGATCAAAAGGTTAACCTTGATGTGGAGAACTCAGCTCTTTCATGTACTAAATGAAGGAAATTGGCATCAGAAGTTCGTGAGGATTCTACCAAGGATACACAAGAAGATGGAAGGGAATGGATAGTGCATTATTATTCTACGGAGATATTAATATATTCAAGCAAGAATAGAACTGCAAACCTTAGAAACAATGTGGAAAGATGGCAAACTGCAAAAGAGGAAAAACAGAGATGGAGGTGGAGACAAACCAAATGATACATGTGATTCGACAACTCGAGTTGGTTCCAAAGAAAGACATGCAGTGGATCAAGATGAATTAAAGCAGTTAGATCTGGCACAAATGATTATTAAGCATGGAATTACATCACTAAACTCCATAAAGGCTGACATACTCCGTTTTTACAATGCAGAAAGGGAAAAGCTTCATAGATGTATGAGTAATCACTTCGGTCGGTTTAATTTAACAATTGATTGTTTGTTTAGATCCTCCGACAACCATATGTATTGTTGCTTGAGAGTCCAGTTTATTGATGATAGTTGGGAATTAAAGAATAAGGTTATTGGTTTCAAATATGTACAGTGTGATAGGTTTCCACGTGAGATGATTGAAAATTTGCTTTCAGATTGGAACATCAAGGACTCTATAATTGCAGCACATGTACATAGACCGAAATAGACCGAAACAATTTGCTCCGTTTTCTTCTTTACGTGTATATATTGAGTACCTGTTTGGTCTCTGTTGCTTCCTAGTTATTTTTCTGTCTAAATTGGAATAACGATAAAAATAATTATAAAAAAAAGGATAGTAACAATTTGCCCCTGAGGTTTGTTTAAAAAAAAAAAAGACAACGCCTTTGACGTTTTAAAATGTATAATTAGTCCCCACTATTTGGGTCTCTTGGTATAAAAAGAGTCTAAAGTGTAAAGTTACATTAATACCCTTTCTATATGTTTTGTCATTTTATTATAAAGGGATTAGTGATAATTAAGAAAAAAGTAATTAAATTTACTTTATTTTAAATATAAATCTTAGTAAACTTATAAGAAATTGCCAATATAGAGGGGTTCATTGAAAAACAGCAACCTAATATTTGTTTTGATTCCCTTAACAGACCTCAACTGACTTTACCCCTCTATATTAGCCAAGAAATCAAAGAAAATATTAAAGTTTCTAAAAATACCTGTTTGGGTAACCAGATTCCAATTGGATGAAAAGAAAACCCGTCTCTGACTCTTCTGGGTTCTGTAGGCCAACACTGTACAATGCCCTTTCTCTGTTGTTGGGCTTGTCACTAAGCCTTAATAAGGCCTTGCTGGCCTTTTATCGTTTCCAGAGAAAATATATAAGGTAATGAATCGTAAAAATGAGATTGTAACATAAAGGGGTCATAATTTATATTTGTTTGCTGTATTTGTGTTGCTTCAAGATATATACAAATTAATGAATTTTGGCCAACATAGATAGAATTTATTTAGTTATTCATATCAAGACTTAAAGCCCAAATAAAATATAAGTATCAAAAGTTTCATCCCTTTAATAAACGTGTCATAATTGTGTTACAATATACTTAACTTATTTAACCCATTTATATATAATTAACACACATTCATCATTTTTTATTCTAATAAGATAACCAATTATCAATATTGATTAAAATTATTCTAATTTGTCATCATATGATTTAATTTGCTTGATAATATAATAATAATAATATTAATAAATATTCGTTTTATAAGGAGACAATCATATATGATATTATTAATTATTTATGTCATAAAACAAATTTACAGGTTACGTGTCATAGGTATACGACAAGTTTAATTATTTGTCTCATTAAACGAGTTGACGGGTTGAGTACTTTTAGCACAAATACGATATGATTAACTATTAAAATAAGAACACGATACAAATACGATTAAGATCAAATTTTAATCTCTCAATTTACGTGTCGTGTGGTGTTGACATTGACGAGTTATGTCAAAAATTTACCCCTAGTAGTATACTTATAAAAGTGAATGAAGAATGATAGAACAAGAATAGATATCAAATTAATAGTTCATTTATTTAATAGATTTTCATTACATTTTTTTAAACTTCCACCTAATTAAAAGAATGCCTAGTTAATTTTTTGATATATAAATGTACAATCAATAAAGTAGACCAAAAATTGATGTAGTATATTTTGCTCATCAATGAATTTCTCTTAAAAAGTAGATAATGTCAACTTATTTCTTTCAATAAAACTATATATAAAACTATGTCATAAATTAAATATTGCAATATATAAAAATAATTTAATTAACTTAAATATTTATAATAATTATTATTATTTTTACATAACCTTGTATATTTTCGTATTTGTATTGAAAATGAAATTTGAAAGTTTACCTAATTACATTATCATAACTTTTAGACAATAGAGCAATTTTGAAAATCAATTTTACCAAATCATGTGGTTTCCTTTTATCATTAGAATTTTTGGAGGATTATGACTTCTTATTGTTAACTGTCTACTATGTTGATGATGGTTGGGTACTGAAGAAGAAGATTCTTCGTTCTATAAAATATGAAGAAGACTAGGATTAACTGATAACTGTTAAGAGTTCGATTTTGGATTTGAGCATATATATAGAAGTATATTATCTGTGCTTCATAATAAAGAAGATGAAGTTAGAGGTTTAAAAAGCTGGCTTAGTAAAAGAGNGTTCACATCCTTTTGGTGGACACTTGCTTCCTGTTGGTTGCTTAGTAGACTTTCCTGAAGAACCAATTTTGGAGTAGTACAAACTGGGCATGTGTAATTAATCTAATACATTTTAATTAATTTGTTGCAAACAATTAAGCCAGGAATCTTATTTGACATGCCTTCTAAATTGAGTTAGGCACTTTTTATGTTTTTTTGTCCTACATTAAATTATTCATTTTTGTTAATGACTTGTGTTATTAGAGTCTAATTTTTTTTATATAATTTTACCCACTATTTTATAGTTATTATTTTTTTAATCTACCCATAGAAAAAGTTTATGAGGTAACATAAAAAGTTTAATTTTTCTTTCTCACCCAACCGCTATGAAAATAATTAGCTTGACCCTTTACTCTCTCTCTCTCACAAATAGCCTTCATATCACTTTTCTCCTAGTGGCCCTACTTTCTTTGACGATTAATTCTAACATCATTGAAGAGATGATTCAATGGATAAAGCACTAGCAGCTCTTTTGCCGGATTTTCCACCGTCTCTTTGGATTTTCCAGCGTTTCTTCAAATAATTAGGTTGACCCTTTACTCTCTCTCTCTCAAATAGCCTTCATATCACTTTTCTCTTAGTGGTCCTACTTTCCTTGACCATTAATTCTAACATCATTGAAAAGATGATTCAATGGATAAGCACTAGCAGCTCTTTCGCCGGATTTTCCTTCAACTTTGCGGTGCTTTCGCAGATCATTAGCATCGGCTGCTACGTAGGTCAATGCTTGCTGCGTAAGGAGGGTTGGCGCCTTTCAATTCTATGTAATTTTTATCTTCTAACGTATCACTAACTTGTTAAATAAGGGACACTATTGCAAAGTCTCGGTTATTTGTAGTGTTCTATTCAGTAATTAACACTTTTTTTTTTAATTTCAAAACAATAATATTATTTTTTAATTTAAATAGTGTGGTGTGGTTCACAAAGAGTGAAACGACAAACATCCGACAATATATATAATCTCTCTTTCTTTTGGGAGTTGGTGGCATGATGTGAGCATATCTAAATGTTTTAATCCAAGCAATCTTTAAAATAATGATATTCTAATAAACACTTTGTAATTAAATTATGCATCTGCATGTGATCATCAGATCATTGGCATCACATATCATCAGAACTTGTGGAACAAGTTCCTTCTATTAGATTCCAAAAGCAGGTAGAAGGTAGCTTTTGAAATTTTTTATTTTTGGAAGCTAATTGAAGTTAATAAAATACCCAAATTTCAATTAGAGTTAGTGGCATGATGTGAGCATATCTAAATGTTTTAATCCAAGCATCTTTAAAATAATGATATTCTAATAAACACTTTGTAATTAAATTATGCATCTGCATGTGATCATACCAAATAAAATCTCCTCTTAAAATTAAAATTTAAAACTAAATAACTATTTAATAAAAAAATTTATAAAACAATTTAATTAACATACCAAAGTCCAAGAAATTAATTTTGTAAGTGACCATAGACTTAAATAATGCATACTTAAAGTTAGCACTACAATGCCAGACATTGGATTGACATGTAAAGTAAAAGGTGTGACAAATTTCACACCAAGTTTTCACAAGATAATGATATTGTCACAAGATAATGATATCACCATCACTCCTTTAGTCAAAATTGGAGTGCGATGCTTTTTCAAAGCTTAAAGTTAAAAAGAGGAAGGAAATAGAGTTTTATTAATTTTTATTCACGCCATCATTTTTCTATATAAACCGAAAAGGTTCCTCATATCAGTTGTAATTGAGGAGGAACGAAAGAGCCACGAAACAATATCTTGCACACACAATTTTTCCTATATAAACTCCGAAGTTTCCTGCGAGTACTTCGAACTTAGATACTCATTTGTGAGGGATCTTGGGATCAACTCTCTCTGTCTAGTTCAATCAAGCCTCCATCAGGCATTTTCAAGTAAGTTATTATTTAATTTCTCCATATGTGCTGTTGAATTAATCATGGATTATTATTGCTATAATATTTGATAGATTAGATGAGTTCTCATGCTTAATTAGAGATATATCTTACGTGTCCTTATATTGCTTTAGGGAATTATTTACCTTTGCTTGGTTTGATTAAAAGTCTTAGAAAAATGGATTTCTAAAATCCAATTTCCTTCAAGTTTGATAATTTGATTTCCTTCCAGATTTGGAAGGAAACCTCGGGTTTGATGTTTTAAATTACTAAAATAATCCTATATATTTTTTATAAATTTTAAAATAACCTTATTTGAAATATTTTATTTTAAATAATTTTAAAATTAGTGATGAATAATTATATATTTTTAAATAAATTAAAAAATTATGAGACCGTAAACGATAAGATATAATTTATTAAATATAATTATTAATTATTTATCTTAATAAATATTTAAATACTTTATAAAATTATTAATTTAATGAATACTTATATATTTAACAATTATTACAATTTAGTGACAAAGTTACAATTTACACAGAGGACTACATCCTCAGTAAGGCATTTTCAAGTAAGTATTATTATTATTATTATTATTTTTAAAATTTCTTATTATGTGCAGTTGAATCTTCACCAAAAGTCTTTGTTTTTACTTCTAAAATACCGCATATTATTATTGTTATAATCTTATTGTTATTATTAAATATTTGATAGGTATCTCATTGATTCTGCTAATTAGAGAAATTAATGCATATCCATATTTTGTTTAGAGTTAAGAGATATGTTTATGATCCATCTTGTTTATTGTTTTAAGCATTGCTACTATCCTTGGTGAGATGTCTTGGT
>JANKKB010002985.1:0-10912 GCA_026225775.1 Bursera palmeri
GCTCCGGTTCCAATCAGAAGAGGGAAGAAGTACCCACAAACAACCAAGATGAGAGCATAAAAAAGAGCTCTTGGGAGAGTTTTGCCCGGATTTTCCACCTCTCCAGCAAGTGTACTAATTGAGTCCCAATAGTTCAAATTCCAGAAAAGAGTGTTCAGATACAAACCCCAATTGACATTATCCAAATCTACCACAAACCACCTTGAAGGCTTCAGTTTGGGGATTGCCACAAGTCCCATAAACACAAAAGGAAGAAGGGAAAACACCCCTAATACTATAGCAACCCAACCAACAATGGTTAGACCTCTGTAGTTCATGTAAGTGAGAGCTACAGTCAGAGACAGAACCGCTATAATTCTTGGATAACCTTCATCTAAAACTGGAAATGCTGATTTAAGATAATCTAGAAACAAAACCGGATATAATGCGTTATCAATAACGCCACTCAGCCATTTCATCCAACCTTGTTGGAAGCCCCAAAAAGGGCCTAAAGCTGATGCAACCCAAACAACATATCCACCGTTCTCAGGAAACATTGTACCCATTTCTGCAGTTATCAGGGCTTCTGGAATGCTCCATATAAATGGAAAAAGCAAGAATCCCAGAAGGGCTAGTAGAGGACCGGCTGCCTGGACACTGTCTTCAACACCAAATGGTCCCCCAGAAACCTCATAGAATATCAGGAAAACAAGAGGAAAAACTGAAACCTTTTGATACCTATTTAGATTGAGAGATGAACCTTCACCTAATTCCACATAGCGAGCATTGTTGGACTCCATTAGTGGAGCAGAACTCTGCCTACTTAATGAATTCCTCTGCTTCTGCATGCAACATCACATTCTAAAATAAAAAAAATTAACAAAAACAAACTTGAAATTGCCTGATTAAAACAATCATAGAAAAATAAACGAGCAGAATAATAGTTTCCCCCTAAAAAGTTTAGGCTTAAGAAACNTAAAATGATCTAGCAGTCGTGCGTTCGAATCTCCTGGTTTTAATTAAAATAAATGTTATATTTGTACAGCCTGCTAAAACATATGGAGCTCGGCACACATGCAAGTATACTTTATGTCGTGAGAGGACGTATTAAAAGCTACAAGCTAAGCTTCTGGGTGGTTTATTAACTTTAACGAATCAGATATTGTAATTTTACTAAAATGAGAATCATATCGTATACAATTCATTCATTTTCGATACTTGTTTTCACAGTTAAATGTTACAAAGGCATAGATTTAACGACATTCTATGTTGCATGATGTTGAATTATAGCCAATAGATTATACACTGCCATTAGAGCAACAATTCAAATTGGTCGAACAGACAAACTCAGAAAAAGAGACCATTCAAACACGGAAAAGGAAAACTAAACCTGAAACGTTGGTGATATCTGGGTTGTGACGTTCAACAATCAGTCAAAGAAAATCATCGAGGCCATGACATGAACACAAGGAAGGAGATGATGGGTCAGTGAAAGAGACAGAGTGTGAGAGGTAACCATATTATGTGTCGAAAGAAAGGGAACGTGAATGNCATGAGTCGGCATCCACGCGTCGTCTGTAAATTCAGCACATATACGACACGCCGTTTATCGTCCAACGTGGCATTCTCTCTATGGAAAAGTAACGAGGCAGAAAAGAGATTATAATTTTTAATTTTTAATTTAGATAAAATTGTAAGATTAAGAAAGAGATTCAGAATTCTTGTTTTCTTAGAAGGTGACAGAGGTAGCTTGTTTTCAAAGGCAGTTAATTTATAATATCTTTTCATTATTTATTTGTTTTCATTTGATATCTCTCTTTATTTGAAAAGATTGAGATCTTTTTTATTATTATTATTTGAATTAAGTTTCTATTACGGTTATTGGGAAAATTAAAAAAATGGCATAAGTTAGGGCACTTGTTGAAAAATAACGCAAACCCTAAAAATTTAGATACCGATTGTGTTTGACAAATAAACCGAGTATTGTATACTTTTTTATTTTTATTTTTTTCTCTCGTCAGACGCTACCCCTTGATTTCTGACGAGTTTGAAAAGATTTATCATCCGTCGAGCATTATTGTCTAATAGTAACAAGTATTAAATTGTTTGTCTAGTAAATGGGATTAGGAAGTATAATAATATTCATTGATATTAATTGCATTTCAATCTTCTTACCAAGTATAATATTTATTCTTGACCTGTGATTGTAGCACTTCTAAAACGTTGTTATTAAACTATGTTTTATCCTAAGAGAAAACTGGAAACTAAGAATGTTTGGATGTTGGGAATCGTAGTTTAAATGTCCACGTACAAATTTCTTAGCCTATAGCTTTCATATTAAGAACT
Source organism: Bursera palmeri (assembly GCA_026225775.1). Taxonomy (NCBI): domain Eukaryota; kingdom Viridiplantae; phylum Streptophyta; class Magnoliopsida; order Sapindales; family Burseraceae; genus Bursera; species Bursera palmeri. Next base: position 2,326 of record JANKKB010002985.1, read on the forward strand.
TGGACAATAATAAAAAATTAACCCATTTCAAATAATTATATATATCTTTTTATTGGTAAGCAAATTTATAATCTATCTAGTTTTTTAAAGATTATCTCAAAATTCATTGCAATCTTATCGCTATCAATCGTCATTCAGGTAATAAATATCAAATCACTTGAACCCATTATTTGAGATGATCACTTAAAGATAAGATTTTGGAAGATTTTTTTCTTCGAAGAAAATTGTTATTCATTATAAATCTCATACGATCAATTAAGATAAGATTGAAAGAATATTATTTCTGATAAAGATTATAAAACTCATGTGATAGAGATAGTTTAGTTTAGGGTATATCCGTTACATCTCGATTTTACATTTAGGTTCCGCTTGCTTTGGAATTGCGTGGTTGCGTGCTTAGACTTTCTCAAATCCATGTCTCTTAATAAATCAAACCGTAATCAACTTGAGGACTTTGTTTTCCCTCCAGAAGTGCTGTGCAGTTGTGCTTAATTGGAATCCATTTCATCCTTTACTGTTTCTGGTCATAAACTTAATCAACAAGCTAAATGAATTTACAGTCAATCACTAATATAATCATATGCAGAACTGAATCCCAAAAGTTACCTGACTTCGCCTTTCAGGGACCAGCAATCATGCCGTTAATTGTGTGAAGAAAAGGGACAAATGTTTACAGATAGACAAAACAGAAAAAAAAACCTATGAAACTTCTACCTCGATCCTTTGTCATACGTTAACAAAACAATGGAATAGGCAGTCAAATAATTGTTTTTAACCCTTATGCCGTCTGCTACGGGGTTGATTACGCCTACTCTTCCCCACATATTATCTCAAATCACATCTAAATTAAGTGATATGAAAATGAAAGAAAGTCTAAGGTATGTATTATGTACCACATCTCTGAGTGTTTTTACGTTACATAAAAATGCATACGTCCACTTGAGATTGCATAAATATTACCATGTCAATGTAGTCACTTGATCAACAAATTTTCTCACTTGTGATTTGAGAGAGTACTATTATTTTGTAGCCACAATTGTTTATCATTTTTAACGTGTGGTAATTTTTTAAATGCCTTAATAGTTTGGTTGTTTCATAATTTGTGGATTATGTATAACCTATCACGTTTAACAAACGGGATAAGTCAGCAGAATTCTACACCAACTGGTAAGTAACTACACCTAACTCACCTCCAACTCGAAAACTAGAACAACTCAAACTCAAAACACTGTCTACTCTATCAGTAACTTTAAACTCTCAAGAAGTCTTTTTTAAATTCGTCTCAACTCGAATTAAATAAATACCTAAAACAAATAAAACACAAGTTCTGTTTTTTATTTTATTTTCTTTCGTTTCAAGTCCTCTCTCTCTCTTATTGATCACTTAGCCAACCCAAACACAACCCAAACCAACACAAAGCACCTTCCTTTCATGGCGGATACACATACCATTAACGATCCAAACATAAACCCAACAAAGATAGATACAAATCTAGACAATGATTTGTCATTGAACTCTTCAGCCTTTCTCTTACACAACGGCTTCCACAACGACAACAATTCTCCTGCAGCTGCTGCAGGGCTTCAGATTTCTGATATAGAGATGATAGCGTTTCAAGCTGCAACTTATACAAGTTTAAAGGACTTGTTGCCGGCATCACCAACGCCTCCTGCTATCATGTCGCCGACCAACAACTCCAGCTGGAATGAGATCCCCATCAAGAACCCACTTGTCAAGCACGCTGCTTTGGCTTATTTGCAGCCCATGTCGAGCCCGCCCGAGGTCGGCGAAAAAGGATTTTTGGGGAAGCTCAAGGACGTGTTGTGCTGCTGTCAATGTGAGTGCTTTGGCTGGATAAACCATGTTGTTTTCAGAGGTGTAAAGGAGGTGTTTTGGGATAGAAGAGAAGAAGAGATTGATGAAGATGAGGAAGATGAGGAGAAAGTTGACTGAGATTGCTATTTTTTTTTTTTTTTTGGAGTAAAGTTTGACTGGTAGATAGGTGATTAGGTTCCATTCAACTTGTAAATATCGATTCTTTTTGTTATTATTATTATTATTGAGTGAGTTCTTTTTTTTTGGGGGGGGGTTTCATTTTTATCAAATTTTTGTGGGTGACGTGTAAGTAAGCATAGAATATTAATGAATACCCATTTTTTTTTTTTTTATATTAATAATCTCTTTGGTTAGAGTCTCTGAGTTGTACACATCTTATTGCAGACAAGAATTACGANTAGGTTCCATTCAACTTGTAAATATCGATTCTTTTTGTTATTATTATTATTATTGAGTGAGTTCTTTTTTTTTTGGGGGGGGTTTCATTTTTATCAAATTTTTGTGGGTGACGTGTAAGTAAGCATAGAATATTAATGAATACCCTTTTTTTTTTTTTATATTAATAATCTCTTTGGTTAGAGTCTCTGAGTTGTACACATCTTATTGCAGACAAGAATTACGAGATACGGTTTTAATACTTTTATTTAGATTTAGGTGAATCGAGTCTTCTTCAGGTGACATTGATTGCAAGCACATTGCACGGTAATAGTGAAATGCGAGAGTGACACCATATGTAGTCTAGATTTCACCATAAACCATAAACATGTTGTGGTGGCAGCGGCACTTCACCAGCTTCATAAACTGAAATTCTCCACTTTTGACTTTTACTTTGGCAAGGAGGGCTGGAGGCTGAACGAGTTTAGTGTTTTCACATGCTCTGCTCAATGATTTGATTGGCTGCAGAAGTTGAATGAATGCCTTCATGAGTAGGATATACCCAGAACAAAAGACATTCTAATTTTCAATAGTCAGTACATCCTTTTACAGTTGTGGTCTTTAGCATTGAGTTTCAGATACTATAAGTAATTGCCTTCATAAAAAAGTTTGTTATATTTAATTTAAACTTTTGTGGTTGATCACGGGTCAGGCATGCTATTAAGGAAATTTCATCATTGTTTCATAAAGCTTATATGGCAGTTCCAAAGCAAAGTTCTTATCTAAACTTTTCTCAGTTTCTCTTAAGGTCACTTGCTATATGGATGGGTTGGTGAAAGATCATTTTCATAAGCACAACATGCACTATATTTTGAATATTTGATTGGCTCTCTCCTTGTCCTTTTGTATCTAATCCAAAAGCATAAAGATACCAGTTCTCAGGCTAGAGGAAAGATGCCAGCTCTTCCTTACTTCAGTTGAATATCAATCTGTCATTAATCTGTGATGCTGGGAAAAATCAAGAATAAATATATAGAGGAAGTCTGATGAAGTTTGAAATTTTGTTGCTTCTTTGATGAGATGTACACATGGTTTGAGTAATATATACATATTTTTTAACGGGCTTGAAAAAGATAATCTGCCAGGATTTTCAGTAATTTGTTTTATCTAAGTGTATGCAAATTAACTGCAGTCACCAATAGTCTCCACAAGAGCAATGCCCATCTCTGAAGTGGTGAAATATCTTAGGATCCTTCACTATTAACTCTCTCCCAGTGACTTCCGAAATCTTTTTTGCAGCATTATGGCAATCTTCGCATATTCTAGTGTTGTTTCTAACAAGAACCGGGTTTCGAATGGTTGTAGAAATCAAACCAAAACAAATTGCCAATCTTACACTATGATTCTCCGCTGATTTCTCTCTTTTTTTCAACAAATTTGTTGGACTGAACTTAGTAACACTACGGACATAAATTTCTTCCCCTATCTTCTTCAAGAGAATATCCAAGACATTATAAATCATGGGCATTTCCTTGTGGGACTTGTCTTGATGGATGAACCTATGAGTTTTACCTTTATTCTCAACAATGCTACAGCTAATGGTTTTCTCTAGCCCTTTTTCCTGCATAATACCTTTAATCCGCTCGACATCTTCCCACCTCTCAGCTTCCGCATACATATTAGAAAGCAAGACATAAGAACCCGTATTATCTTGTTCCAATGAGTGAACATGCCTAGCTGCATATTCAGCCGAAACAATGTCATTGGTTTTTCTACTTGCAGTCAATAGGGAACCCCATATCCTGGATGTTGGGATAAATGGCATTTCTTCAATGAAATGCTTAGCTTGGTCAAGATTTCTTGTGCGACCAAGGATATCAATAATACAACCATAGTGCGCAACTCCAGGGTCAATACTGTATTCATTTTTCATTAAATCCAAGTAATGCCATCCTTCATCCACCATGCCAGAATTGCTGCAAGATGATAATAGGGAAACAAAAGTACTGCCATTGGGGTTTATGCCCTGTTCCCTCATCTCAACAAACAATTGGCTAGAAATTTTTCCTAGCCCATGGATGCCATAAGCCATAATGATCACATTCCAAGATATGACATCCTTACATAATATGCCATCGAAAACTGTTCTAGCAGTTTGGAGATCCCCACATTTCGCATAAACATAAACAATTGAATTTGAAATAAATGTATTTGAAACATGCCCAAGTTTTGTGATTAGAGCATGGACTTGCATACTCTCACTCAATGTGGCTATTTCAGCATAGGCAGGTAATAGGCTTGCAAATGTAATTGCATCTGGAATAAGAGGTTCACTTTGTAGATCCTGAAATAGTTCCAAGGCTTCTTCATTCTGTCCATTCTGTACGTAAGCAGCAATCATGGCATTCCATGAAACCAAGTTTTTTGGTGTCATGCTTTCAAATATATGTTCTGCCATTTCCAACTCTCCACGGTCGCCATACATGTCAACTAGAGCCGTTTCCAAAACTAAATGAGGGAGAAACCCATTCCTAATGGCATAGCCATGGATTGATTTACCTTCCAATAGAGCTCCCACTTGAGAGCAAGCAGGGAGCAAATTAATCAGTGTAATAGCATCCGGACTCAAGTTATCATCCTCTTGCATATTTTTGAAGCAAGTAAATGACTCGAGGAAACAATCATTTAGCACATACCCACATATCATAGCATTCCAAGCAGCAATATTTCTTGAAAAAATTCTATTAAAAAACCTCTCTGCATAGTCCACCTTACCGCATTTACCATACATATCAATAATTGATGTTTGAACCATAAAATCCATTTCAAGGCCGATTTTTATCACTTGGCAATGAATTTCCTTGCCACTTTTTAGACAATTCTCAATTGAACTCGCGCCAAGACCACTGATCACACTAAACCTATCGTGTTTCATCCCATATTTGTGCATTTCCATGAAGCACGTCAAAGAACTCAACCCATCACCAACTCTATGGTACCCACTAATAATTGAATTCCATGAAACCAAGTCTCTAACGGGCATTTCACCAAACACCTTCTCTGCACTCTCCACACATCCGAGCTTCATGTACATAACAATAAGTGAATTGCAGACATAAACGTCCAAATCCAATCCACACTTAAACAACCTCGCGTGAACCTTTTCTCCTTCAAACAAAGATAATAAACCAGCACACGCCTTGATCACAAACGGGTAAGTAAAATGATCAGCTCGAAATCCTTCGCATTCCATTCTGTAATAATACTCCACCGCTTCTCGAAACAACCCATTATCGGTAAACCCTCTTATCATAACATTCCACATAAATGTATCCAAGTCATCCATTTTCTCAAACAGGTTGACTGCATTATCCATCGGCCCAGATTCAACCAACCCAATAAGAGCTCGTGTGAGTGTGAAAATGCGTGGTTCAATCGCCGTTTTCGAAGTTCTCAATGGGGTCCATTTTGAGCTTGCCGATTTGATTACAAAACGAGGGTTGAGATCCGTTTTTGTTTTGGGGGTCTTCAGCTGCTTTCTCGAAACATTCTCGGGTGTGTTGGAGCTGCCAAAGAAGTGGTTATAAAGGAGAAGCGGGGTTGAAGCCATCGTTGGATGGGTTCAGGATTAAGAGAAATCAATTGCCGTCAGTTCCGTCAAGAGTCATGGCTGGTGGGGTGGTGGTTCTGTTTGGCGGGTGTTGGGAGTGACCGTTAATTCTGTTTATAATTTAATTGTGGGGTCTGCATCTGGTGCTGTGAGCTGATACAGTGAAATAGTGAGATCTTTGCGGCTGATTGAATTTGAAACATCAAGCAGTACGTTGGACCTTATCTATCTTATCTGATGTATTTAATTTGCTTCTTTGTCTAGCCAATAATATTTCAAAAGGAAAATTCCATGACATCCTATGAAATATGCCAAAGCACTCAGCCCTCTCTAGATTATGAGAAAAGCTATGATATATCTGTTATACGTTAATATCGATATAGCCAGTTTATACAATTGTAAGTTAGCAAGTGGATTTCATGAATTTAATTAATTTTATTTTAAAATTTAAAATAAATACAGAAATTATAAAAATGTGATACTCAAAAATGAAATCCACTTGGTTAATGATAGGCACCCAACCACTTGGAGAACCCATCCCCAAAAACTAGCTGTTGAGGAGGGAGAGACAAGCTACTTAAGTACCCCACCAAGGAGCCCATACTACTCGATGTGAAACCTCGGTACCAGGTCCTTATCATTATATCCTTCTCGGAATGTCGACGTCCCGTGGCTTCACTCGGTGGCACTTCACTCGGCCCACTGCCGGTCAGAACCCTCCCTCGGTAGCCATTTCCCGAACGCTGACCTCTGGCTCTGATACCAAATGATAGGCTCCTAAGCACTTGGAGAACCCATCCCCAAAAGCTAGTTGTTGAGGAGAGAGAGCCAAGCTACTTAAGTATCCCACCAAGCAGCCAATACTTCAATCGGCCCACTGCCGGTTAGAACACCAAGCAGCCCATACTTGAATCGGCCCACTGCCGGTTAGAACCCTCCGCCCACAGCCCTTTCCCAAAGGTCAACCTCTAGCTCTGATACCAAATGATAGGCACCCAAGCACTTGAAAAATTCATCCCCAAAAGCTAGCTGTTGAGGAGGAAGAGCCAAGCCACTTAAGTACCCCACCAAACAGCTCATACTACTCGATGTGGGACCTTGGTGTCAGGACCCTATCAGTTAACTTGCAGTGGCATAACTACATTATTATGAAAATATAGTCAATAGAAAATAAATAAATCAAAAGATTGCAAAGTGTTGAAATTTTAAACACTAATCTCCAATTGTGAGAGCAAAATTAAAAGAGAACAAAAATAACAAGCAAGCCAAAACATCAAAATTTATAGCCGTTCACTCTTCACGAGAGCTACATCCACTTACCTGAACCAAAGACTTCTAATGTAAAGAAGAAGAAGAAGAAATTAGAAGGTAAATGATGTCGGACTACCCGAGTTAGAATAAAACCAAGGTAAGATCACAATTTGACAGTCAGTGATCAATAGCTAAAACAAGGAAATGAGTAGCAATTCCTAAGAGATAACAAGCTCATCACCCACATAAAACTCCAAAAGGATACATAGTATCTCCACCCAATGAAACTAAGCAAATAATACACAAGGCTTAAAAAAACTCATCGTAACTCATCATTCTTTGGAATCCACCAAGAGAGACAAAGTTGATAAGAAATCACGATGAATACTGAAATTCTATTTAAATACAAATTCAATACACTTATTTTTTCTTGATTGCATAATTTAGAATTAAATAGCTTTAATGGACTAACCGTCCAAGCATAGGTAATAGACACTAATTAATAACAAACACTCTTTCACTCAAACTTACTCCTAGAATACTTACTTGATGACCAAAACTTAACTTATAAATAAACTCAAGAGTTAATAAAAATACTGATAACTAGCTTATTAACTACTATTTCCGGAATAGCCCCTTCTAGTTTAATGAATCTGGATAAGTTGTTAAGAAATTGTCATAAGGTTCTCTATGAATCTCCAAATGATGCACCATAAAATGCTTTAGAAAGTTAACTTCAGGAGTTTTTCAATGGTATATCTCTTGCAAATTAATTCATCCCACATCAATACCAATTTATTTCAAATCTGCCCCTGATTTTGGTTCCTGTGTGTACTTGATCATCGTAATAATTTGAAAGCTGTTTGCATTTTTCTTTAAGCCCATGTTTTGAAACACTCTTATGTCAAGCTCCCCTGATTACAAAAGACTTGTCCTTGAGTCTTTGCTGCTATTCTCACCATGGTTAGGACTGAGATCACAAACATTGAAATTTTTAGAGACACCATAACTATCAGGTAGCTCAACTTTGAATGGACATCAGCTCTAGGCTTCAACTTAACATATCTTCATGGGGGAAACCTTTCCTTTCTAAGATGTATCCACACAAGATGATCACCTTATTTAAATTAAGCATGCTTTCTATCCAAATTTGAAAGCCTACCACAAAATCATGTTATCAATCCTATATGCATCACGAGGCAAAACCATCAGAGGATTAGAAAGACAACCACAAAGGAAAAACGCCTCCCGTAGCAGCAACACTGTTGCATCTTTAGTAGCCATTACAATAAGTGCAGAACCCTTCCTCTTCGAACTCTTTATCAAGGCACTTGGACCTCTGCAAATTTTGAGAATAACTCTTTCAACCCATTCGAATTATAATCCTCCCCAACCTTTTTACATGAAACCTTTAGCACCTTCTCTATCCAAAAAGGTAGATTTTGCAGGCACTCCTTTTTTCCTTTTATGTGCAAGCATTGCCCGTATTCTTGCAATCTCCTCTTTAAGATCCCT
>JANKKB010002986.1:0-20564 GCA_026225775.1 Bursera palmeri
GAAGGAACCCTATTTAACCACTTTGAACATTGAAGAGGACTAGAGAAGTAAATTATTATTATTTAAAAAAAAAAAAAAAAGCATTCCACTATTTGGTCGAACAATTCCGAATTAATGAACATGAAGCTTCGTTGCAAACTCACCCCAATGTCAAAAGCAAATGCTGTATAAATAGGTACCAAGACATTCAACAACAAAATCTCAATTTATTCATTATCTCTGTACCATTGTTATATAAGTTATAGCAAGTAAGCAACAGCAATGAATCCAGAGAATTCCGAAGCTGGCCACCTGAAATCTGCACAACAGCCCCTCGAGGGGCAGTGGTCAACTGGCCTATATGACTGTTGCGACGATCCCTCTAATTGTAAGCTCTTGCTTACAGAAACATTTGTTTTTTTTTTTTTAATTAATCGTTTGTGCTAAATCAAGTTCTTCTCCAATAATATTATTAATTTCTTCTTGTCAATGATGACTTATATGAAGTTGCCAACATTTTTTGCAGGTTTGCTCACATGTTTCTGCCCATGCATCACCTTCGGCCACACAGCTGAGATTATTGATAGAGGCAGTTTATGTAATTATTTTCAGCTCATTATCATATGTGCATAAGCACTAGATTTTCTGAATTATATATTAAGTGGTTTTCTGACTCGCTGTGTTGGACGACCAGCATGTGGAATCCACGGCCTGGTCTACTATGCTATGGGTCGAATTGGTTGCGGATGGCTGTATGGTGGCACGTACAGATCAAAACTGCGAGGTCACTTTTCACTGCCAGAAGCTCCCTGCTCTGACTGGCTGCTTCACTGCTGCTGCTGCGTTTGCGCCCTTACCCAAGAATACAGAGAACTCAAGAATCGAGGAGCCGACCCCTCCATTGGTAAAAACTCTTTTTTAGCTGTCACTATAATCTAAGTGATTCTGATTTCTGAACTGTAATGACATAACAAAACCCACAAACAACAGGAGTATATTACTACTCGTAAATATGTAGCTCTGGTACATTAAACAAATTCGACCCAAAACTTACCATAAAATTAATTATGTTATGTGAACCCAAGTAATCCTTTAACTTACTAACAACTCATGATTGATTTTTGAAGGTTGGAAAGCTAATGTTCAGAAGTGGAATCTTGATGGACTCAAACCACCAATTGTTGCACCAGGCATGGATCGTCAGCTTTAGACATTGAAGCATATGTCAAGTTTCGAATTAGGAATTAAAAACATTTAATGCTCTTGTTATTTTGTGTTTGTTCACGACTATGACGATGATTATTTTATGTGTATGGCGTCTGTGTTGTCTAAAACGCTATTGGCTTTCATCTATTTAGCCTAGCTTTGGGCAGGCTTCTTGTATTGTAATGGAAATAAATAAATCATCTAGGAGTGTTTATTTTTCTTCCTAAGAATAAATTTTAGCTTTTAACATAATCTAAATGTGGTTATTTCTATAAATCTCATTTCTCAAAACACCAAAATTAAGTTTTAAAAGATTAAATATATTTTACACGCCCCTTTAAATATCATATATATCTACACTGAATTAAATAAAAAATAAAACTAATATATTTTAAGAAACAAGAATAAAATCTATGAAGTTTAACTTATTAAGGGTTGTTAATCTTTCAATTGATTTTTTTTTTTTATTTTTTTTTTTTTTGCGTAAAAATGTTTCTCTATCTGTCATCACCACAAAGTTTCGTTTGCATTAAAATGAATCATAAACCACAACAACACTGGAAGAAATTATGCTCAAATAATATTAATTTTTTTCTCATCTAATTTCAATGTGTTATGTTCTACTATCAGTGATTTTTTTCCAGTTTTTTCACTTTTAGGTTGATTCAGGTTTATTCAATTTTGATTAGTAGAGTTCTTTTCTTCCTTCATATGGAGGACAACAATGGCCTGAAAAAAAAAAAAAAAAAAATCATNAACAATGGCCTTAAAAAAAAAAAAAAAAAACTCATCTAGTTTAGATTTTTTTTTTTCTGTGTTAAAAAATTAAGTTATAATAACCTGACTCATATATATATTATTTTCACATTATTTATAAGATTAATTAATTTTAAATTTTAAATTTTAAGGCAGTGTAACAATTTATTTTAATTTTATCCAATTGATTATTTGTAAAGAAATCTATAATACATAATATAACAATTAATAAGGGGCATGTGTGTAATATGACTAATCTTAATATGTTTTTCATTAGAATCATCATCCTTTCAAAGGTAGAGATAAAGCTAAGGATACGATCTTTTTTTTTTTTTTCCTACTTAAAACCCTATATCCGACCTCATATGACAAAAATAAACATGTTATTTAAAATATTTGCATTCAAAACCATTTATATTAAAGAAAAAAACACCACCTAAAGGTTGAGGTGTTTCTTAATATTTCTAGTTGTTGGAAAATATAAGTTTGGATTTATATTAAATAATATAAATATATTTCTTTCAAATTTTATATTTTATATTTCATCTTTATGGATCGCCATGGAATTCCACCGTACGATTATCAAAGTGCTTTACTTGGGCCCAAGCCCAACCTCTGACATTAGTATTTTATAATAATTTTAATTTATGCAAAGTGTTGAATTATGGTTCGTAGTTTCTGACTAGTCGTATGCATATTTCATATTTGGGATTTAGGGTCTATCCCTTTGACTCATAAGCTATATGTCTTCCACGCTTATTGATTCTCTTCATTGATGTTTATCTATTGATCATAAAATTTATTTTATTCTCTCCTCTTATTAATATATAATTTTCTACCATCAATCAAATTCTTATATTATAATAATATGCTAGATAAAGTCGATACCTCCTTAAGTTCATGTTAACCCAATCGAAGCAATTTATTACTTAGAAAGTAATTGTCAAAGCCAATCTCATCCAATTGGCTGAAATAAAGCAGTCCAAGTAATTTAATATTGATTAGCAATTAAGGAGGAGTCATGAACTAACGTACAAAAATAGAGACATTCCTTGGATCCAATTGGAGACATTTAACCAAACCAACATCCTGAAGTTGGAGCCTGAAATGTTTGACTCCAAATACACGACTTAATTTGTTTCCCGTGAATATATTATATAACCACAAACCACTTGCATGCATTGGACATCAAAGTTTTGGGTTCAAGCTCTGTCATGGACTTCTTTTACAGTCTTCAACACAGCCGAAACCTCAACGAGGTATCCAATTCTGAATATGAAGAAGATGATGATGTCTTTTACGCGGAGCTTAGAAAGCAGATTTTGCTTTTGACGGCAGATGAAGATGAAGGTGTAGATTTTCTTGAGAAGAAACGCTCATACTGCAGTAGCGCCGGCCAACGAGGCTCGAAAGGGTTAACAAATTTCTCTTCTGCGCTGCAGCCCGGAAGTTATTGCAATTGGTGGGAAAGAGAGAATGCCAGTTCAGCACCAACTTGGCTTGTGAATCTGTGGAGAAATGGTAATGGGACTGGAGTGTTCATCCCCCATATTGTCAAATCCAGACGACATCAGCCAGGTAATACAAGTTGTTAGAGAAGATGATTTAGGTTGCAGGTAAGCTATTGCTTGATGCCTAATTCTCTTTTTATGTATTGCAGGAAGAACCAAAAATGATAGGAGGAGAACATTCAGGCGACAGGGGAACCAGCAATGAACTTCCATCTCTTCCCTTTCATTAGTCATCATTGACTAAAACTAGACTAGACACACAAGAAGCTATTTCTCTTTGAGATCTCACAATCTGTCAACAGGGTTGGATGGAATGCACTTTGCATATGGTTGTATCAAAAACTCATAAACATGCATAATTCTAGTACTTCTTTGATCGCAAACTGAAATTCTTAACTGAAATATTTTCCGTAACAATCAATAGACAAATATTCTTACAGTTTATGCAATGTCGATTTTTTAGGATAACCCACAAACTGGGAAGCAGAATACATGAATCTATGTAAGCTGTTAGTACAGAGATTATCAAATGCTTCCAAGCATCTGCACTATTTGATTAGGTTAGTATCAAATCATAAGTTGATAATGGCATTCCTTGAATAGGACACGACTTGATTACATGTAACAGAACTACCACCAGTATTCACTTACACTACACAGCATATAGGGTCCTTAACAGTGACAGTGTGTAAACCATGAGGTAGCATCTACCTAAGACCACCGATAAATACAAGAGCAACAACAAAATTGGGGCTATCTTTGAGCAACAAAATTGATGTCTCAGAGTCATAATGGTCCCAACACTTTCAATACGTTCGGGCTCCACATATAGGTGCAATAGCTGACTATTCTGTTGTGTTAGTCTCTAGGTCGAGCTAACCATAAAGAGCTGAGAGCCCGAAGGCGTGAAGTGTAATCATTTATAACTAGAAGGGCACGGGCAGCTTGACGCGTGGTCAAAATTCGCTGCATTTGCTGTAGTGTTTGCTGCCTCAGAAGGTCAGCCTGGAAAAGAAAACCCTGGTTAAATATTAAAAGAGGACAGGTAATTGCACTAGACATGAGGGTTGAGTTCACCTGGTGGATAAAATTTTCTAACGTGGCAAGTTTGCCCATTGCAATTGCCATTTGGCCCATGTAGTCAGCAACATTTCCTGTACCAGTTGGGCCAAGAGAAGCAGACGAAAGTGTGTCCACAAGAGACTGTTGTAAAGCATCCATTCCTTGGGATAAGGCATCTTCAGCCTGTTGGGATGACTGCTGTAGATTACAAATGCCCATCAACTGTTGATCTGTTAAGGGTTCTAGATGTTTCCCAAGTATCTATGATTCCAAAAATGAAAAATAAGTTAGTTGAATCAAGAAAAACATGTGTATCCCTTTCAGATCAGGTAAATATAGATAAAAGGCCAAAATATCAAAGCTAATTACCTTGAGAAGTTCAGAAGAACGGAATCCACCCAACCACATGAAACACCTCTCAGCAGGTGTTTTCCACATGCCAGAGAGCATGTGAAATACATCAGCCTTTATACCAATGTTCTTTAGCTGGAACACTTCATCATAATGAGCCATCACACCATCAACAAGGTGGCGTAACTCGTTATCACCCATACGAGAGTTTACAGCTGATCTTAAATCATTGATCAACCTTTGATGTTCATCAAGCCAGCGTGCATAGTCTAAGTCAAATGCCAATGCCCCTGGAAAAGTATGACCAATTGCAATACCAGGGAATTTTCTTTAAGATGAGAATATTCTGAGAGCTTCAAATTCAATAATATGCAAAATATTTTTCTCTGTCTACAGCCTCCATAAAAGGCAACCAACAGCAGAGATAAGACACAAAAATTATAGAATGTAGACAAGCCAATAAACAAAGAATACACTACTCGGAGATCACAAGAAACACTGATATAGTCTAAAAACAGGATCCATACACCTGCAGCAAACATGCAAGCTATCCATTTTCTTAACGATGAAAAAAAAGCACAGCCAGAATCCTGTATGTCTTCTCTTTCCTCAAAGCCATCTCACTCCCACCTTAAGCAATATGCTTCCACATATGCTCTGACATTAAACCCCTGCTGCTATCAATGTCTAGTCTGTTAACCTCTCTCTCAGCCCATTTGCTTAGCTTTTGCTTTTTGGCACTTGCAATTGTAAAGATTCGAAAGAGATATCAGTTATTCAATTTCAATCACTATTAAGAATATTTGAAGAAAAGATCTTGTCTTCTAGCCTTCAAAAATTTCTATTTCNACATCAAACCTGTTCTTGGTGCATTGCACTTTAACCAGGGATGATATTTGCTATCCTAGAAAGTTAAGCCTTATAACCAAAGTTGTAAGAGTTCAGCAAAGGATTTGTTGTTTAAGAAAATGTAAATTTTAATCTGATTTTTCTAATCTTCATGGTTATTTATATCAGAAATCTTGTTATTGATTCATAGTTATTCACTTCAGAAATCTTATATATTCGATAACAAACACCCATCTAATTACCACAAATCAAATACAGTTTTCTGAAATCAGCTAATGAANTAACCAAAATTGTTATCAACCATATATAGCTGTTAACAAAGCCAAATATATACTCAACAACCAAGACAATTCCGAATATTACTATAAGACTTAGACTAACATAATTAAGCTGCCCTCTTACTAATGCTGAAGCAGGGTCANCCTGCATTTCAGGAAGTTATAACTTAGCAAGTAGAAACTTTAGAAAATCATCTTCTCAGCCCTTTAACTATACATCAATGACTGCATTCAAGTGGCTTCTGACTAGAAAAAACAACTTTTGATTTACCAGACACATCAAAAAGCTGTCACAGAAGTAAGATTTCCTAGCTCAATATCATACAGTGAAAAGATTTGAGGACCATGAGAAAGTAGACACAATATTTGAACAACCATGTTGGGCTTCAATCAATCAGTACTTCAATAAATAGCTAGCACACATGTCAGATTGACAGATACTATAAGATAACTAAATAACTTGTCCAATCTCTGGTACTGCAAGTCAACTTCTAATGGCTAGTTTTGTATGACTGAAAATCCATTAAACATTTGACACAAGGAACTGAAGCTTATACACAGTATCAAAATAAATCCTTACCATTTCCAGTCCCAGAATGGCCATGCTCCCCTGTAACCCCAGTAGCAATAAAAATANCAAGACAATTCCGAATATTACTATAAGACTTAGACTAACATAATTAAGCTGCCCTCTTACTAATGCTGAAGCAGGGTCAACTGCATTTCAGGAAGTTATAATTTAGCAAGTAGAAACTTTAGAAAATCATCTTCTCAGCCCTTTAACTATACATCAATGACTGCATTCAGATGGCTTCTGACTAGATAAAACAACTTGTGCTTTACCAGAAACATCAAAAAGCTATCACAGAAGTAAGATTTCCTAGCTCAGTATCATACAGTGAAAAGATTTGAGGACAATGAGAGAGTAGACACAATATTTGAACAACGATGTTGGGCTTCAATCAATCAATACTTCAATAAATAGCTAGCACATATGTCAGATACTATAAGATAACTAAATAACTTTTCCAATCTCTGGTACTGCAAGTCAACTTTTAATGGATAGTTTTGTATGACTGAAAATCCATTAAACATTTGACACAAGGAACTGAAGCTTGTACACAGTATCAAAATAAATCCTTACCATTTCCAGTCCCAGAATGGCCATGCTCCCCTGTAACCCCAGTAGCAATAACAATACCCTGCATGAATTATGAATCAGAAAGACTTTAGCTGTCCCATAAAAAAATTCCACTATTTTTTAATCCATTACATTCATTAAAAGAAAAAAGCAGGGAGAACAAGCAACTGAAAATCCTATCTTCCNATAAATCCTTACCATTTCCAGTCCCAGAATGGCCATGCTCCCCTGTAACCCCAGTAGCAATAAAAATACCCTGCATGAAATTATGAATCAGAAAGACTTTAGCTCTCCCATAAAAGAATTCCACTATTTTTTAATCCATTACATTCATTAAAAGGAAAAAGCTGGGAGAACAAGAAACTGAAAATCCCATCTTCCAAGCCCTTGCCTTCAACCAAAAATAATTACTATAACAAAAAAAAAACAATGATAATAATAAAATTAACTCACAACCTGTTGGCGTGCTCTTTGAAGCTCCTGCTCTAGTTGTGCAAGCCTGAGACGACTACTCTCTAGCTGCTGGACATATGCCTATCCAAAACCAAAACCTATAAATGATCCAAGTATGCTTCATTTATTAAATTAAGATATCAAAATCCAAATAGACAAGGAGGCAGATAATGATGCTAAATCAGATGCACACCAATTAACTATCAACCTATGAACAAACCAAAAGTTCTGATGATAACGTTGTGCAAACAAGAAAGAGGAGCACAATTGCAAACAGAAAAAATCAATTAGCAGCAAAATATCTTTTGAGTAATTAGGTGAATAAGCTGATAATATCATCTGTTAGTCCAAGTTTATAAATTATAGAAGGGTTGGGTAAGGTTGCTCAAATAGAAGAAGACTAACCTATTGAAAAGTTACATTAAAGGTGGAAATTTCAAGAAGAAAATTGAATGTTTAAAGATCTAAACCTTCAGTTTTAGAAATTGTGCTTGACATACACAACCATAATATAAGTTCATGGCAAATACATTGTCGTCAAGAGAAGGAATATCACAAAGCTGGAGAAAGCATATATTTACATGCTCATATGCTCCTGACCATTAGCATTCTTCATCTCTTTTTGAATCAGGCATGTCATCAAATATGCAAACTAAAAGTACTCTAGACGATAATACATATAGTAGTTCTTTCTGTCTTGTTACACACCTTCATCAACATATTCATTTTTGTGTACTTGAAAACAAGATTTAGTTGTTACATGATCTACAATGACAAATACCATATTTCTAGAACTTGCGAGCGTGCCATAGCATGCAGAAATATATTTAAAAAGATATATCTATAGTACCGAGGCATAACCAACTATTATAATAGAAATAGATTTCCAACCTATTCAAGATGTGTATAACCACACTGAGACAGTATCACTTGTTAATTGAGACAAGTTATCAGAAGAATTTATAAGCTGGAAAACCAAGATAAGAGAGTAACATTCTATTATGCATCATAAAAGAAGAAAACAAGAACTACAAAAAGAAAATTACTTTCTTCCTCAGTCGGCTCTTTCTTGCAGCTTCTCGATTCTGAGCTAGCCTACGAAGCACCTGAAAACAATAAGGATGTCACCTTAGGATCAACAATCAAACTTCACTGAATTTCTTATGACACCTGCTAAAAAATATGATGTTAATAACCTTTTGGTCATCAGATTTTGCCTTGAATTGGTCCATAGAATCCACAACTATAGGTGCTCCATGCTGAATTCCATGAACCTAGAACACCAAGAAGATCCAATATAATTGCTTAACATTCCCAAAAAAAAAAAAGCTAAGAGAAAGAGACTATTAACACAATAGCTCAGCTACTAATTAATCAACTAGTATCCCGGTACATTCTGAATATTTTAAATTACCAACAGCCAGTTAGAAGGGATTATTAATATGATAGCTCAGCTACAAAATTCAATCAACTAGTATGCATAAACGCATTCCATACATTTCGGATACCCATCATACGGTAGACAAATCAATCTCAACAGTCCATAAACTAGATTTTGAAGCTGGTCTTTGGCAAACTAAGTGAGAGGCCGATACCATTAGCAAATTTAGTTGCATGTATTGCTAAGAATTGATACCCATATCCGATATAGGCCCCATAATGATCAACTAATAAAGTCATAACCACCATCAACCAACGAAAGTCAAATCAGATTATTCTAAAACATCCACCAAAAAAAAAATGATGCTAATGTTACGCAAATTCACAGTAGGTTCTCAATTACAAGGATGACCCACCGAACGACACAAAGATTCCAATTTTACAGTACGTGCAGATAAAAGAAAGCATGTGTAAAGACTAAAAGCAGAAAGAGACAAGCAACCTGGTTTTTTTCATCAGTGTCAACATCTGTAGAAGTGTCAGTCTGCTGGCTGTTATCAGCCATGCCTGAGCCTGACTCACCCCGGTTCTCAATATGCCCGTTTCCCAACGAGGACCCAACCGTTGCAGCCTTCTGGTAGATAAATTGACCTGTATCCAAACACCCCCCAGTCCCAGCTGCGGCCACTATCTCCGCAGCGCACCCGATGCTCTATGCAGCAGCAAAAACATACAACACAGATAGCATCATTCTTCTACCAACAAACAAAAAAGAAGCAGCAAACATATGTAATACGTTAAATGTTCATATGTTAGGTGGGTGGAAGATTAAGTACCGTGCTCAAGGTGTTGTAATGGAAGTTATTGGAAACAACAGCCATATTGTTGGCTTTTAAACTGAATGTGGAGCCTACAATTACGAAAGATGTAAAACACTAAATACAGAAAGGGAAAGTTCAATCTTTGATAATAGAATACAACTATAAATTATTTAGAAAGTGAATACTTGGGCTTAAATCAACAGCATCGTTGTGAAAAGGTTGTTCGAGCTCTCCAAGATCCGCAAAACGCGTCTGGTTTCGGCCACTCTCATCTACTCCTCTGCTATTTTTTAAACTCAACGAGTAGAGTTAGACTCATAAAACAAAACTTTCGAGACAAAACAACTGAACTGATCATTTCTACCTTGCACTCAAAGCCATGCATCAAGAAAATAAACAAGTGAAACAAATAAACAAGCCCTTCAAGCAACGTGAAATACCTGAAGAAGAAGGAAGAGTGGCAAAAGATATCAGGGTTAGTATGCGCATGAGCATGAAGATGCTTGAAGCTCTGCATAAGGAATCACTAAGGGAAGGGGTTTAGGCTCTTGGAAGAGAAAAGTGGTTTGAGTGTAGTTGTGGTGTGGTGTGGTGGTGTTGTAAGATTATGAGGAAGAGTAATAGTAAGAGGAAAGTGTAGAAAATCTTTAATGTATCTTTATTGAAGAAGAAGATCGCGTATCAGTACGGCTACTTTTTGTTTTTTTTCATATCAAAAATCTTCAGCCTTTTTATTATTGCCTTCTGACTTTGGATTTTAGTTTCCCAATACTACAACTACTATGCGCCCCTTCAGAGGCAGAGCGTCCGTTTCACCCTCTCCTCAATTTTATATTTCACATGTTAAATTTTGAAGAATGGCATTACAATTCACCTTATTTAATGTCAATTCTTGTACTAGAGAACATAATTTTTGCATATTAAATAATCATATAAAACCAGTAATAGTATATATATTTCAATTCATTTGAAATAAGAGGTGTGATCTTTTTTATCTAAAGATCTTTTTTTAATGTGTAAGTGTAATTTTAAAATGATAAGATTTTATAAGTTAATCGATATTTTAATTTTATTTAATACTAGATACTCTGATGACATCTTATTTAATCTTTTAAAATAAATAAATAAACAGAAATAGGATGTACTTGAATCGATGATGTTTTGGCAGCATTCAACTTGCAAATGGATTCGGATTCCATCATTAATTGTGTTAAGGCTTCCGTCATCTTTTACATTTGCTAACAATATTAAATGCTTGTGGAACATAATACAAACGGTAAAAATAAAAAAATAAAAAAAAAGTAAGGTTTCATTAATTTGATATTTTTTTATATATATTTCCCAATAAATATATCATATATCTCGTACCAATCTTGTTATGAGTAATTATGATCACTATTCATACTTTTTACTTAAATTTCAATGTTACAAAATTTTTACTATTTTTCTTTCCCACCGTTCCTAAGTTTTCAAAAAATTTATTCTTAGCTCCTTCAATTATATTTTTTGTTAGTCAATATTTATTGACTTTCATATTTAAAAAACCTTGCCATTTTATCTCTACTAACAAATATGAAGAGAAGACTAATTTCTAAAAAATAAAATTAAGTTAAATAATCAAATTACCCTTAAAATAAATATCAATACTTCAACTAAGAGCTTTAACATACAAATAATATTTTACTCATATTTAGAAACGATGAATGAATTTTTTTACTTATTATATAATATTATATTAATAATATTATTTTTCAAAACGTATGTTTTGATGGTTTTTATTTATTTTTTTATTTACATATTTATTCATATTTTATATTTACTAAATTATTAATATTTTATAATATAATAATTTAGGAAAAAAATTTAGGCTCCCAATGATTAGGCGTTATTATTACAGTATCATCCCCAAGTTTATTCTTAGTCACACAAAACCCCTTGTTAATATATTTTATATCAAAATTTCAAGTTTATCTCTATGATAAATAAAACTTATCACTCATGAATTTACTAAAAAATCGATTAACTCCCATGATTGATAGAAAACTCTTCAATATTAGTAGGCGATTTTGTGATTATTTATGAAACTTGTTAGAGGACATTTTAATAATACCTTGTTATAAAGGGGTTATAATTTTTTTTATTTAGAAATATAAGAAAAATAATATGTCATTCTATTTATTGTTAACTGGAGAAAAATAACTGAAAGACGTTAGAAGTGATTTTTCGAAAATTTAAGGATGATGGAAAAGAAAAAAGGTAAAAGTTTTATACTAGTGAAATTTAAGTAAAAGGTAAGAGTAATGATTGATAATTACTTGTATATATATAAAATGTGATATTACTAAAAGAAAATATAAATGATGTAGAAAGTGATTGTGCTTTATGCAATATGACAATTCCTTTTGTCAAATTTGGGTATAGTATTAATCATTGTTGACCGAGAATTATTTTCTTATTCAGTCCTTAATTATGAATAAACTAAATTAATACAAAAAAAAAAGTTTATATTTTATATTCCTTCTTCTACGAGCAACTTCCAAAATGCCGAAACCGAAACCTAAACCTCTCTATATATCCTATGCTTATCCGTCTCCGATTCTCTGTTGATTCTTGGTTGGCTAGTGTCCTATTATTATTATTTTCTTCTGCAGTTAACAGTCTCAGTTGATTCTTTGTTTTGTTTGTATTTGGATTGTCTTTCTCCGGTCTCCAGGGCTAAGCTAAAGGCAATGGCTAGTATTTTTGGATAGAGTTAGAGTTGTTGGTTTTGATACCTTTCTCCCTCTATACAAGGATAGCTGGAGTATGGCATGGGGAAGAGTGTTCGCGCAGAAGATGATGTGATGGTGATGCGATGTCGTAATAGGAAAGAAGGGGTGAAAGTGAATTGAAGGAGGCAGCTTAAATAATTTATGAGCTATTTAAAACAAGGCTTTGCTTCAAAGGAACCACTTCAACTTGGTCGGCAAACCACATAGGCCAGAGTGTCTGTCCCTGCACTGCTACGCTCTGGTGTGTAGCAGAGCCACAGCCAGAGAAATTAGAGGCGATGGCAGTACAATGCAGGGCAGGAGGCAGAGCCGGAGCGTAGAATAGTACATGGCATTATTGCTGCTGTTGGTTGTCCGTTTGTTTGCGAAAAATATTAAAGGCCCTGCCTCCTCTAAATATATTATGACGCATCTTATACGGCAAATCGATTCGTGGTACTGATGATGTGGCCTCCTCTGGTGTTTATATACGAGTGAGATTGGAGAATGGAGTGAGATGTGATTCTTGGGATGATGATGTCACTACATATACCATGCGTCTCGCTTATATCATACCATAACCATTTGACCACTCACTATGTTTTTTAATCCAGCTGTTACATATATGACGTACCTATCTCTTTTATATTTGGTTTCTGTGTTAGATAACTACATTTACTTGAGAAATACGTCATTCATTTTTTAACCACAGGTGCTCTAATGCTGACTAAATTTCTTATCGCGCCCATCAAAGAATTAACATAAAGCTCAAGAAATACGAAATGTACGTTATTGTCTGCTTAAGTTATTTTCTGTGTCAATGAATATGGGAAATTATAAGAAATAACCTTAATTATAAGAGGTTTTAAAAAATAATTAAGTATCAATTTTTTATGATTTTGCTAACATGTTTCATATGTGTCAACTGATTTACCGTCTCCTCGTTCTCAACCTACTCGTAATCAAACCACTTCCCACCCTCTCCTTCACAGTCTTCTTCTTCATTTCAAAATCTCTTTTAACTGTCTCAACTACTCTAAACTCTCTATCACACATAAGCATTCATTGAACATGTATTTTTGATGTCTGAAAGAAATGTGAGTTGAGTTATTTGAGTATTTTTATTTTTGAAAAAATGTGTTTGTTTGTTTGAAAGAAATATGGAATGAGTGTTGTTCGTTTGTTTAAAAGAAATGTGAAGTGAGTGTTGTTTGTTTTTTTGAAAGAAATGCTTGTTGTTCATATTTGAAATAGTTAGAGATTTTAGTTGAGATGATTGGAGTTATAGCGTAGTTTTAGATGGATTTGTGTTATTTTAGAGCGTTAAATAGTGGCCAAAAACTGAAAAAATAGTCGGAGAACTCACCCAAAACTAGAAAAATGCCAGAGAACTCGCCAAAAAATAAGAGTTAACTGTCGTTAGGATCGTCGGACTGGGTAGGCTTTCTCCTGAATATGTAACTCTTAGGTCTCTTTTATGTCTTATAGAGACTTCTACTTGCACGTATCCTTTTTCCGCCGTTCAACTCTGTTTGTTTCCTATAATTTTCATCTCTATGTTAGAGAACGCTCCACACAGCCAAAACCAAATACAAAAATAATTCAAACATTTGGATGAATAATTTAAAAGCACAATGAATTGAATTCTGATTCCATATGACTTTAAACAGGTGCTGTTTCTTGCATATGGCCATCAAGCTGACTGTGGTGGCTCAATACTTCCCGGACTCGGGCACTCCGATATTGGAGACGCTGATGGAGTGTCTCAGACATCTGGTTAAAGAATTCAGCATCCCATCTGTGAATCAACAATGGATCTTCTGCATAACAAATGTATATAGAAGTAACAGCACTTTCCACCACAACCAGTGCCAGTCCAACCTGAAATCAAAATATCAGAGTATCTATCAGATAAATGTGATAGATCCGCTGCACCTAAGTCAGGACATGATATAATTTACGGATGATGCTAACTTATGGCAGTCAATATCATATCCTCACAGGGTCATTGAATCGTGATGGAAGTTGATTCCGATCCGGCTAATCAGTGATGGCAACTTATTGCAGAGTACTACTTTGATGTCTTATGGTTAACAGATAGCTAGCTCAAATTAACACTCGTGAACTTAGTCCACAATGGTTAGCCACAGTAGTTTTTTTTATATTTATTGCTTGATGACTATAACTCCAATCCACCATGTTTTTACCAAAATTTAGCTTGCGGTAAGTTTGCAAAAAAATAAGGAATATATGGGGTATATATAACAATTGTTATTGTTTGAGGGTTGAACAGATGGTAACCACTCGGGTTAATTATTAAAACCCACCAGGAACATTGCAAGATCACCAGTACGCACTGGCAGGAAGGGCAGTGTAGACCCTCCGACACTTAGTAAGAGGAAAAAATGCTTCTCACTGGGAACGAACTAGGAATAGAATAACTTGATGATTTAAAGCGTCAAAATTGTTTCAAACTGCAATCTGTATAATACCCTGGAAGCTACCAACTATATTGAAATATAATTCGGGAACCTCACCTTAAAATGGTCAAGAAAAACAAAAACCTCTTAACTACTTGAAAAAAATAGAAATTTAAAGAGACCTCATTGTAAAGAAAAACAAAAAACAGAAATATAATACAAATCATGCAATTACTAGAAATTTAAGCGGGAAGTTACCACTTAGTGCCACAATTAGAAAACATTTTAAACAAGAGAAACGTACCAAGACCATTCCCATCAACATTGCAGTAGAGCCAACCATGATCACTCTGTCTTTTGATTTATTATACGCCCAAACCCCTGAACAAGTTCCAGTGATAAGCCCCCCACAAAGCGTGCCCATTAGGAGAACGGCACCGGAACAGTCATAAGCAACAAGTGCTTCAACTCCAGTTGACTGGAATAACTCCCAGGCATCTCTTGCCGACCGGTTAAAACCTTTGCCATATACAGCAATCTGAAGGGAACAGAGCTTGTAAACAACAATATGGTTGTAAAATTTTTCTAAAACTAAGACATGAAACTAACAATCATAAACTTCAGAAAAATATTTCTTCCTTGTTGAAAGATACAAAAAAAGAACACAGGGATAAAAAGAGAATATCTTATGGAATTCATGTATAATTAAAAAAAAAAAGATGTTTCGAGTTGAATGAACAAGCATCAAGACAAGAAAAGGTGAGCAACAGAAATACGTTAACAGAAATTTGAGGTAGCAGTCAAGGACATGGTATTCTCAAGTACAACCCCAGAAAGCATTATGATGTCTGAAGAGTTCATCAAACACCTTCGATATTAGAGGTCCAGTTGTAAGTTACTGAAAGACACATCATTTCAGAAATGAATAGAAAAGCTAAAGAAAAAGTCCAAATATTAAGTTACACGTAATCCACTGGGAAGCCAAACATCTTAAATGCATCATAAAACTACCTGAATAAGACAAGAACAAAGAAGCTGATTTTTTTCTTCTTCTAAGAAACTGGGAAGAAAATATGTAGCAAGTTGTCCACAGCAAGTCTAAATGTGTATATCAGGACAACTCAATACATACAGGTCAGAGATATTGAACAAAATGATACTTGTTTATCAAATTTCATGATCATTCCAAACTTTAATCTCGTAACTTAATAAGTTAATGCTGCTTAACCACAAAGCAACATCCCAACAATTCAAAATCCCAACCTAATCCATTCTCACCACTGCTTCATTCATCCACTCCACATTATCAATTATTAATAAGGACCTAAGTATTTAATTCTCTAAGAGGCTAGACTGCATTTTCTTAACCAGCATCCCAGTAACAAAAAGTTGTCACTTGGATTATAAAATTTACAATGTCATGGCCAATTCATGATTTACCATCTTTATATTGAGGCAGCTTGATGAGATTATCGCACAATGTCTATACCAAATTTCATTGTAATCACTCAGCTGCTGATTCCAAATAAGAGACAACACTGTTAATCACAACTGAGAAGAGGAAGCCGATTCCAAATTTCACCCAAATTCAAACTTCAGTGCCTAAAAGAGGGAAGAAAATCCTAAATTGGAAAACCAGAATAAGTTCAAATAAAAATAAAAGCAAAAAAATATTATATGAATTAATGCAATGATAAGCCCAAAATATTAATTCAATACATAGGCAAATAATATGTACCACCTAATAAAAACAAAGTAAAGACAATAGCAAAAGATACAAAGTTGAGAATAAGTGTATAAGAAAGTCAGGTCCTTGATGTTGTAATTCTACTATCATAATTAAAAGATAAGTTCTTAATAAATGCATTTCAATGAAATCTTATGAACAGCTTATCATTGATTAGTTATATGAGAGAGATTACTGACAGACAGCAAAGTAGAAAAAAAAAATGAAACAATCTTGTAAAAGAAAAAGTACCTGGACATAAGCATACTTGTTAAAAAATCGAACAAGAGTCTCCACTAGATGGAACAGAAAATCGACACAGCAAAGCAAACACTCATTGTTGCCAATCTTCGAGCGAACTCCCCTGATCTAAGATATATATTTCTAAATTTACTAAGCAATGAAATAGATTACAGAAAACAATAAAGTAAAAAAATGCAAATTTGTAACTAAGAAATCAACCAATCAGGGAAAAGCATATGTTGATGGTACTCCTACCTCCCACCTCAAAGTCCGAATAGCAGCTGTGAAGAGTGACCCATAGCAAATGCTGCCTAAAGATGTTGTCACAGCATATCGTAGAGACTTCATTAATGAGTTCTGAGGCAGTGATCCTGATTCTCGACCATTATGAATAAGAACAAGAAACACCATCCCAGACACTATCACATGCACTGTGTTACAGAGGACTGCACCCGTCCAAAATAAGCTTACAGAGAGAACCTGCAATACAATGGCAGCATGATAAGTGTCAGTATTCATTATAGACATGTTTAACACTAGTTTGATACAACGAGAATTGCAGTAACAACCGAGAAAATAAATAGCATAACTTGCCAGCTCACCACAAGAAGCCACCAGCGTCCACCATCACCCATGCTTGAAGCCACAACACCAGCTGCCCCAAAAGACCATATCGCCATCCATAAAAGCATGACTAGCATGAAAGCATATGCTACTCTCATAACTTCAGGAAGACCCCACACCATCTTCACTGCTTTTTGCAGAACCAGCATGGTAAATGGAAGTCTATGGAAGAACAATTGTAATCAGAGAGACTTCAAAGGATCTGGTAATTCCATTTCTGATTTAACCACTTCTAACTGTATTAAGAATGTACATTAGACACATATATCATCGTACAGGTTATTCATACACGATAATTTTACCAGCATTAAGACTAATTGATACAGATTCAAAACAATAGGGAATAAAATTGAGAAGTGAATTTGAAAATAGTTCCAAGAAAGCGCTATGGTGTACCTTCATGGCAAGGTTGCCTATGATGGCAATCGGAGAGCCTGAAAATAATTATAATAAGAGGTAACAAGATCTCTATATGCTCTTAATGAGAAAGAAAATAGCATGTTATGTTTCGCTTTGAAAAAGGAATATCTAGAGTTTCCATCAACTTCTCTCTCTCTTTTTTTTTTCCTGAATATTGCAATGATTCAAAGATCATTTGGATCATAAAAATACCACATTGTCATACTCTGAAAATTCTAATAATTAATGGACCTTATGTCATACACCAACAAACACATTTCACTTTAACAATTAAATTGTATCTCATGATAATACACCCCACAGAAGAAAAGAAAAAAGTCCTTTCACTTTTTGAGAGAAACCCCATTTAAGATAAATTGAAACTCATAATATGACGCTTTTCACGCTCATACCTGTCTATAACCGATATAACGTACAGGAACTGTAATGCAGCAGCAATTGCAAATGCTACACCCCAGAAAAACTGATCACACCAAAAACACAGGACACTGATCACAGCAAGATAAGTTGTCAAAATATGCACTGAAACCTTCATCATCTGATTAGCGCGAGAACCAAGCAACAATAACCAAATCCATCCGAGGGCCGTACCGACCCCACCAGCAACAGCATACATCGGCCAATAACTCTCTGTCAACCCTGGTTTGTTCTCCCATACTGCGTCAGTGTATCTATCAATATTTAGCCTATCTGATTTCTTAAACCTATTGAGCCCAAGAACTGTGAGAACAAATCCTAAACCGATCAAATGAATTACAAACATTCCTAACCAAAAAACATCGCGCCAATGACGTGACTCAGAAGCCAGAGTTTGACTAATATCCATACTCCGTCGACTCCTCCCAACAGCCTGAAATTAAAATATAAAATTCAAAAATTCAAAAATCGATTCAGACCGATTTCAATTGAGAAGCTTTCGCGACTTCACATAACACATCTAACAAACATGAATTCATCCAAATAGCCTCTGTATAATTCACTTCGTTGACTCCACGAGCTTTGGCCTAGTTATAGGAAAAAGCTTCCTTTCAAGTTTTAAAATCATCGTAGATCTCACCAAAAATTCATCAGAAACCTCCGCTTTAAGGAAGCTCCCAGAAAGGTAAAATAAAAGTTTGGGCATTTCGCTGATAAAGTGAACGAACACAGGATCGTTAAAACAGTAACTTCAACAGAAATTTATCAAAAGTTTCAACACGAAAGATTAATAAGAAAAACAATAATAATAGTGAAATGAAGTCAATGCTCGATAAAATCAAATGAAATTGAACTAAGACTGAGATATCCCATTGAATTGATAGAAAATCAAGCTATTTGTTGGAAATACTCAGTGATTCGGAGGACAGACTAGCGCGTTAGTAAATTGAGAGGGGGAAAGAAGGAATACCTGATCAATGGTGGTTATAAATAGAGAGTGGGAAGAAGGAATACCTGATCAACGGTGGCTATGGAAGCGGAATCGGAGGTGGAGGAAAGGGAAGGCGAGGCGTTCATTGTGAAGATGAAATTGATCAGAGCATTGTTGGAAGGGAAAGAAAGGTCTGGTAAATTGGAGAATCCGTCAACGGTAAACGGAGAAACATAACTCAAAAAACAAAAACGTGGGGAACAGGGTTTGATTGAGAGGGAGAGAAGTCAATGAAATGAAGAGTCTAAGGTTTGCTAATAATTTGATTGATTAAATATATATCTAAGAAATCAGAGGGAGGGTAAACTCAACGGCTAGAGAGAGAGAGTGAGGAAGAGCCATTAATTTGGAATTTTTATTAAGTTTTTTGATTTGCCAATCCCTTCTGTTTAGAAGGGAAAGTACTTTTGAGTGCTGGAGCCACTCGCTCTTGACCAGCGAGTGCAACTTTTTCTTTTTTTAATGAATCTATTTACATGAATTTTAATGTGTTTTTCACATTTTTTTAATAATTTTTCCTGGAATTTCAAACAATTAAGTTCATATTTTTCACGAAATCAATGTTATCTCTTTAAGCGGCTGCGGCTGCGGCTGCGGCTGCTCCAACTCCATGCGAGCATCAGAAAACAAAACTGTAATCACCACCTGGCACTGGCAGACACTCAATCATGTATAGTTCTCCTCCAAATTCTTAATCAAAATTCTTGGAACAGTCACTCAACACCCCTCATGATTGCATGTTACGAAGGTCTAATAAACTTTATGCACATGCAGCGCCTGCTCATGAACTCATAATCATTCAGTTCAAGTCCTCCTCTTTGTCTACTTAGCGCGTGCACGAGAAGCGCTGAGTGTTTGAACTTTGAATGATGAGTGAAGAGGAATGTATAATTATTAAAAAAAAAAAAAAAAAAACAAGAANTGAGTGAAGAGGAATGTATAATTATTAAAAAAAAAAAAAAAAAAGAAGAAGAAGAAGAAGAAAAGTTTATAGATGAAGCTGGCGGGGGCTGGTCCTCGTCCACTTTTGATTGATTTGACAATTAATAATGAATCTGAGTGGGATTTTTTACATGTTTGTGAGTTGGATTGTTTTTGTCTGAGCGACAAGACAAGCATTCTTTACGACTTTTAAGTTTATCCAGAAATGAGATATCCTCCTCTTGTTCATTTTACATTAAAGCAT
>JANKKB010002988.1:0-31664 GCA_026225775.1 Bursera palmeri
AAAATGTTTGAACAAAGAACCATTTATCATAAAGAAAAAGCTGTAGAACTTCCATTGGGATTCCTAAGACACATATAATTGACTCATACCTCTACTTATTCTCAAAAGATTTTCCAATTCCTTCTGACTCATCTCCTCTAGCGAAGAACATAAACACCTAGGGGAAAATCATAAACCACGAGAGCATAAATAACAAAACCAAACTTTTCACTCCACATATACAACTGGATGTTTTTAAAAAAATACAGAAAATATTATAGAAAAACAGCAGCATTTTTACATAAATACAGTAAAAAAAATACAGCTATTATAGTTACAACCCATATATACAAAACTCTCAATTGGGTTCTATTCTTTATTCCAAGAACATTTCAATTCAAATTACATGCAGCATCATAGAGATACACATCAAGAATACAGGGTAATCTTCTTAATGCAAGAAGATGATAAATAGACATAGAGGACTAACTTCATTGTTTGTAGCAAGAGAGTTCTTTTTTTAAATGATTATCATATTGAAGAGAAATGAAAAGGGAATGGACAGGGGGAGTGGCTTAAAAGGAGTCCAATGCCACGAAACACGAGTACAAAAATACCAACTAAAACAATCATTTAATTGTTTGAAAGGATCAATTAAAAAATACAAAATAAACTTAACTAGTTAGATTAAATTTGCAAGAAGAAGCAGACATTATTACTCACCGATATTCTCTTCTATGCGAAGAACAAAATACCTGCACTAGAAAGGACTTCCATTCAGAGACCTCCAGACTACAGTGTACAATTAGTAAGGTTCAGGCCAGAAGACATTCAAATATTTGAAAACAATTAGGTACCTGTCACTGACCGAGGCACCTATTTGAAGGTTTTTTTTTTGTTTTTTTTTTTTTCTGCTTGTTTTACAAATCCAAAAGAAGATAAACAAATCACATTCAGANTTTGAAAACACTTAGGTACCTGTCACTGACCGAGGCACCTATTTGAAGGTTTTTTTTTTTGTTTTTTTTTTTTTCTGCTTGTTTTACAAATCCAAAAGAAGATAAACAAATCACATTCAGAATTGTATTTTAAAGAAGATTTGAAAAAACTAGCTTACAAACTGACTCGTAGTATGTGCAGTACATAATCCTTTTTCATGAAAAATCCAATAAAGGTAGGCTTTGGCTCAGTTTGAAATGAACTCAACCTACTGCTATCAATTACAGGTTCCACAGGATGCAGTTCTTCTTTCCTAAAAAATGCCTGAGCATATAATTCACCTAATTAAAATAGAACAAGTTATTACAGAACACATATTAGGTGATAAAGAGGCATTTCACACACGTCTTGTCTTCACAAAAAACAATATCAACCTCACCTGTGGACTTATCCTCAAGTTTGATAATGCATTCTTCTCCCTTGCTAATAACTTTCAGCATCCCCTCCCATGCCCATTTGTTGACATTCCATTCGTCAGCCCTATAATGAACATCAATAGTATAAATTTTTATCTTTAATTCTCAGAATATAAAACAGTGATAAGCATTGCCAATTTATCTGAGAAGTGATGAAGAAGGAGTCGGGTTGGTGTAGTGCACAGTAGTGAAATGAAGTGTAAGGTTGGTGTGTGTGGGTGGAGAAAAACGTCAAGCACTTGGTGTGCCTTCAAAACAACACTCCTCCAAAATCAAATTCAAACACAAANTTGTTCAATCACAAATACTACAACACTTCTTCAAATCAATCACAACGTGTTCAATCACATTGAACCAAATCCACAACCATCAAACTCACAAAAAACAAACTCAGAAGCTTTCATCCGCTCAAACAGAGGCACCAACATCGAAGCAAGGGCGACTGGAACCAGGCAGTGGAGTAATGGCTAGCAGCTATGAGTGGGAGGATGTAGCAGAGCAAAGGTCGGTGGCAGTTTTTGAAAATTCAGTATGTGGTGACGGTGGTTGTTTAGGTGAGTGAGGGGAGTTAAGATGAAGAAGAAGGAGAAGAAAGATCCAGAACGAATGAAAGAGAAAGAGAAGAGGTTCAGCAGCACGCCTTGTGAAGTTGAACAAGAGCAAAGGAAGAAAGAGGCAAGAGGGAAACGAGTAGAGGAGATTTTGGTGATTAGGTGATTTAGGGATTTAGGGATTTGGGGATTTTAGGTTAAAAGAGAGAAACAAATACAGAAGAGAGACATCAAGTAGGAATACCTTTTTACGGCGAGTTAGTAGTCGCCGTATAACTAGATTTTTTGTGGCAGTATTGTCGAGCCCACCACAAAAGGTGTCACAAAAGTCACCTCTTCTTGTAGTGTTGTCACCGTGGAAGAGTGGTGTTTCAACTCGAAAATCTGAATAAGAGGAAGTGATGTGGATGATTACCGAAATAGGGGTGGAACTCGATAGATAATACGGTAAGGGGTGGCTCAATAGATTGGAAAGGAGTGAGATTGTTATCTGAATGGATGAGGGTGGAGCTTGATAGGCGACACCAATGGGAGTATCTCGATAGGCTTGGAAGAAGTTGCTGATGAATGTCTGAAAGTGCACTCATAATACCTTAATAATAGGAAAAAATGATAAAAAGTGGATAGAAATCATAGGACTTAATGTGATATTTGTATGAATGGTTTTTTACTGACTTTACATGTTTTGATGTTTAATTATGTTAAAAAAGCATAAGATTTCAGAGGATCATTCAAAGGAAAAATGGAATTGATGCTAAAATCAAAGGAGTTTTGTCCGGGAACATCTATAGGTATTTTGAGCATAACTTTCTCGTCCGACGTCAAAATGAGATAATTTTAGTAGCTATAGAAAGCTAAGAGATAGACCTACATGAGATTTCTACATATGACAAAAACTGCCTATTTTGGAAAAGCGAGGCCGTGGCGTCGGCCCGATGTCTCAGATTTGCAATCCACCTCTTTCCTATTTTACATGGGATTTAAGAAATTACTTTTTGAAAGGACTTCTAGAAGAAAACTTGAAGTTAAAGATGACATTTAAGACAAATTAGGAAATGGTCCTCTCAATTGGAAATGACTTTTGTTCATTTTGGGAAAGGTTTTCTAGTCTTAATTGGATGAGGATTTCATCATAATTTAAAGAAAAGGTTGTCACAAATCTGAGAGCTCTTCTTATGCACGAATGTTTGAAGACAAATTGAGGGAAAATTTTTTTTCTTTTCTTCTCCAATCCTCTTCCTAGGATTGGTGAAGATGGCCATTGGAAGATTGCTACATTCGTCGACAGCTATAAGTGGCTAGTTCTATTGTAAAGTGTAGGAGGGAAGTTAATATGTGAAGATACTTTGGTTTTATTTTCAATTCATAGGCTGATCTTTATTGTTAATTATTTTCAAGGATTGAATCCTTGATTTATTTTATAAAAGTTTGAGACAATTATGTTAAATCTTGTTATAGTAATTTTATTAGGGTATAGGATTATGGATGCATAATTGTGACTTGGATTATTATTTTCAATGCTATAGACGTGATCTTTTGCTTCGTTGTTGTTGATTAACATAATGTCACCTTTAGAATTGGGTTTTATATATGAAAAAATTGTGATTTTAATTGTGAAGAATGAACCCTAAAATTAATTTTAATTGTGAAGAATGAACCCTAAAATTAATCTTTTTGAATTAAAATTGATTTAATTGACATATCTTCAAATAGATATTTTGGTGCTACAAATCCTAATTGAGTTATAGTTGAATTAAACAAGTCAATGTATTGGATCTAATCAATGGAAACATGAAGCTTTACATTTTTCTCTCTTGATTCCAAAAACTCTCATTAGTTTAGTTTTAATTAGTTTAAATAATTTTCAGGTTTTTTAGATTTAATTTCTTTTTTTAGTTTTCAAGCCTTGTAGATTTTTCCTTGTCTCCTTGAGGAATCGACACCCTGAGCTATACTACAACAATCGCGAGTGTTGTTTGGGCATAATAAATTTTTGGTGTCGTTGTCGGGGAGATCGGTGTACAAAATGATAAAAGGCTATAGTTTGTAAATGCAGTAACTTCATTCCCTCTTTTATATACTATTTTTTTTATTTGTTATTTTATTTTCTAAGGTTTAGTTTTTGTTTTAATTTTTTTTTATGTTACTACTTTTGCATGCATAGATATAGAGACAATTTAGGAAGGTTTGCTCGTAGGCCCATTCTAGAAATAGAATAATATAACCCCTCATTTGATACAACATTCAGTTCCCCAACCATGAGTGAAACGAGGAGCAACCTATTAGAACCCTTCAGGATTATCTTCACCCTACGCCCACAACTACTCCATTACATGTCATGTTTCCTGCCAACACATCTCATTCAGAATATAAATCTAGAATGATACAATTACTTCCCTCTTTTCATGGTTGAGAAAATGAGAAACCTTGTGTTTACATTAGGGAGTTTGAGGAGTTAGTTACCACATTCCACGATCAAAATGCTACCAGTGATGTTTTTAGGCTTAAATTCTTTCCTTTTGCTTTAATGGTCCCCCTCGAGCTGATACCAAATCTTAGTATTCAGAAAGAAGCTATAACCATGGAAGTGGAAACAGTTTACCAACAATAGAGCTAGATGGATCCCATAATTACCTATTTGACAACCAGTAAGCTCCCAATTGACAAAGCTACTACTAGAAAAATAAAGTACCGAGTGATGAAATACACTCTTATCAATGGAGTTCACTACAAGAAAGGTTATTCAACACTATACTCGAGCTGTTTGAGCAATAAGAATGCCAACTACTTGATGAGAGAAATCCACGAAGGGATTAATGGAAACCATTTGGGAGCCAGAAGCTTGGCATTCAGGGTGTTAAGTCAAGGATACTACTGGCTAACAACACACGAGGATGCAAAGATTTTCTCTAGAAGTCGTGATAAGTGCCAACGCTTTGCCAATGTCCAATGACAACCACTCGAGAGACTTACTCATTTGAGTAGCCCTTGGCTATCGCATAATGGGGAGTGGATCTGATTGGGCCTCTACTGATATCAAGGAAATAAGATTACACTCCATCAAAAGTTTAGGCTTGATCAAATCTTTGACGTTTCAGTTAAGATACACCAAATCCTTCTTCACACGAGCCAAAAAATTGTCCAATAAGTCAGTCTATTTCAGGTTTCCTACAAAACAGAATGAATGTTAGCAACAAGAATGGATATAAGAAAAATACGCATCAATCAGTAGAATGAACAAAAATAACCTTATAATTTTGGTAAATTCAATCGGTATGACTACGTCACTTGCTAGGATCACTAAACTAGTAAGAAGTTACGGTATAAGAAATGTTTGGAGGAGCATCCCATTCTCCATCGACATAGAACCACTTGTCTTTCCATCACTAGGTCGATGTAGGGAATCCCCAAAGAATGTGTTTATCATTAGGTCTTTTGATCCCAGGCCTTAGAGCAAAGCCAAACCAATTGAATCCCATGCCAGCAGGATTTGTTTAATCGAATAGAAGTAAAAAATTTTCCTAAAGTAAATATTGTCATCATTAGCCACATTTCAAAGTCAGTAAAGGCCAAAGAGGATTCTTAAACAATTCAAGTTCAACTGCTAGACGTCATGCCAATGAACCTAAAGGATTTGGTGAAAAAGGGTTGTAGAGGAAATTTAACCCCAAATTGGAAGAAACCAATGTGGGAAATTGTTTCTCCATTTCGAAGCACAACTCTTTTGCCCCTACAATCAGTTCTAAACATCATGTAATTAGGGATCGAGTAACACTTTCGATAGGTCTCTGTGAAATATAGGCTAATCAAACTATTGGTTTCATCTATCATGAAATGGCTAGCCCCAACCAAAGCACTAACAGTAGCCTCAACCGATGTTTCAGGCCTCAAGAGAGAGCCGCCCCTGGAGGATACGACTTCCTCATGATTAGAAGTTGAGAACCCATTTTTTGGATGCTCTTCAACATGTGAGTTGGTTAATTGTCCAGGTTGCTAGTCATTGTTCTGGTATCTATTTCATCGAGAATCTCCACATCAGAACCAAATGAGCTAGAACTACCTATCAATAGGTTCACAAAAATGGATTATGGGAATTTTGGTCTAATGTAACAGAGGATGAAAGTACATGGCCTTTATGGGAATGACATATAAAGGAATATCTTGAGGTAAACCTACTAAGGGAATTCAAAACATAGGTAAAAAAGTAAATGAGAGTGAATCATCCGAAGGAATAACGTCAGGCGATAGGCCTCGACGAGCAACCGAGCGTTGATGAAGGAGTCCGATATGTGAAATCCACACCAGGGGTTTATAGCTGAGTTAGAACACTACTCGTCAAAGGATCAACAAAATAACCAAAGAAATCCCATCATATGGTCCAATTTCGGATCACTAGTTGATTAATAAAGACAGTTGAGATGGGATGTATTATTCATTTTAAAAGACTACCAAGGAGTCAGTCCAACAATTAGGTGTCATCTACCTAACATGGTGAAGAGTTAATCATAATGAGTAACCAAAGTATTTGTAGGAATAAAAAAAAATTTAGTATCATCCAAGAAGGTGAACAATAAATCAATGGATTATCCGATCGAGTCCCAAGAAGGGTTAAGTGCTACAATTCCTTAAGTCAAATCTACAAGTTATTGGTAGCTACCATGATAATTTTTAAGGTAAGAAAAAAAATGAAAGGATATGTCTTATTTATCGATGTGTATGGAGTCCACCCCTAGAGGATATAACTTCCTTACGATTAGAAGTTGAGAACCCATTTTTAGGATGCTCTTCAACATATGAGTTGGTTAATTGTCCAGGTTGATAGTCATTGTTCTGGTGTCTATTTCATCGAGAATCTCCATATCAGAATCAAATGAGCTAGAACTACCTAAATCAATAGGTTCACGAAATGGATTACGTCAAATGTATGTTGACATACATCAAATGTATGTTGTGATTTCCTCTAGGGCACAATTTCTAACAACTTAGATAAAATAACAATGGGATTCGAAGCGAGTTGAGTCCAGTGAATCTGTTCTTATTTTAAATAGCTAATATTGTTTCCCTCTATACTTGCATAAACATCCAATACTTAAATGTATGAGAATTACATTGTTATGCTCCCATAACTAATACTAGTCTATTCATACTACGGATGTCCTATCTCGACAGTACTTTAACCATAGACAGTTTAATAATAATACCTTATAAGTGTCAATATCTATCTCATAATCATACCAATACAACACTATCATAAAGACTTTTATCATATAATAAATATGTAATCCAATCATATTTAATGATAAAAGAGCAATTTTCTTTATTAATATACATCAAATATATATTGTGATTGCCTTTAGAACACATACACCAACACGATTAAATTTTTAAATACTCGTAGATCCTCTCTAGGGAAGGTGATCTACCTTTTGAACAATTCAAAAGTCCTCCTAGGATCCAATACACCTAATCTCACTTTTGAAGATGACCTCTTATCTATGAATGATATGGGATCCTCAATATTTGTCATCCAACCACTAATACACCTAATATTGGTTTTAAGTGTTTCTTGTTATTTTTACTTAATATGTTTTTTTTTTTACAATAATTTGAAGATTTGAATTAAATTAAGAAAAGAAAGGGAAATCAGAAAGTACAACTCAGAAGTTGAGCGCCCAAGCCTTGAGAAGCCAATGCCCCAATGTTCAGATGTTGGAATTCCATGATTTCACAAGATAGAAGCCAAACAGCCCAACCTCAATGATTTCACAATAAAGAAGAAAAATCAACGACTTTATCAAATTCAGATCACCCAATATTCAATACAATAATAACATTGCTAAATACTTAAAATATGTTTAACTACTCATAATCAAATTAAAATCAATTAATACAATTAATGAATAACTCAACAAAATCAAAACTGATCAAATCTAAACAAGAAATCTCCCTTAATCATGAAATCAATCAGGTCTTGAAGTGGTTGATCTTCCTCTTCAATCCCTTAATGAATATTCGATTAAGAATGATGAAGATTTGATGTAGCTCCAAAAAAAGATGATGAAGATTGGTGGAGATTGATGGAGAAAGATGAAAGAAAGGTGTTAGAAAAGTGTTTCAGCCATCCAAAGTCATCCCTCTTTCTCTAAAAATAACCCCCATTTATAATAGTTGAGATTAGGGTTAAAATTGGGCAAAATCGAAAGTGCAGATGCTGAGCCAACACCACAGCATCTATTTCCCAACGCCATGGCCCTCAACTCTTTGCCTACTAGCATTGTTGTGTTGATTTTGAGCACCGTGAAATCCGAATTAGAAAAATTTATAAACATGAAAGTTGCAGCTCTATCTCTTAGATTTTAAAAGCTACCTGAATGATTGAAATATGATATTTGATGAGAAAGTTATGCCCAAAATATCAAGAGATATTCCCAGTTCGAAATTCTCTTATTTTCACCATTTTTGTTGCTCGTTTTTATACAATTTTCTTCTATTGATCTTCAAAGGCTCAAACACCTATAAAATAATAAAAGCCTCCTCAAAGCAACATGATCCTCATATAAAATGTATGAATAAGTGTTAAAAACATAACAAAATACTAGAACAAATATTGATTTATCAAGTTAAGAGTGAGATTATTTAGTGGTAGGCAAGTTTTTGAAAGTGTGGGTTACGCGCACATTCATTAGCGTAATCTTTCCTAAGGAATTCTGAGTGTGGAAAAAAAATCTTAAGACAAAAGAGAACAATTTTTGAAGGATATGCAACAGTTTTGAATTAGAGTAAGACCTTTGGTTTTTCTTGATCACCTGTTGTAGTTGGAAATTCTAATGGCTTGTGGTAGTCAATAATGGAAATTTGATAATGAACTTGCATATTCAGTACTCATCTCTTTAGTTAATGGCTGCATAATGCATGAAGTGCTATGCAAAGCTTATTTCAGGTCTATGTTAACTCTAATGCTTCTAAATCCAATGAATTTGATTTTTGGCATAACTCTATCGAATTCAGTAATGAAAGTTGTGTCAAAATTGTAAAGAGTGATTTATTCATTAAAGAAGAACTAAGCACTTAATTGTACACTAGATTTTGGTAAATACTGTTCGATCAATTGTCGAGCCATTTTAAGTCTTAAGTTCCATATCTTGCCTTTAAACTAATGAAACTTATGTTTACTTGATGTAGGGGGAGTATGGAGGCCAAAACATGACAATTGAATCAGACATGAAGTAGGGAACAGGCCAAAACGTGGCACAATGAATGCTTCATTTGAATTTAGTCTCCATTGGTTGATTTTTGTTGATTTGCATTGCAATAACATGAGTTACATATGATTTGATGTTTGATGGAGCGTTTATAGGTAAATCTTCCCATCATTACCTGCAGAAACGAGTTTATGATTGAGTAATGAGGATAATATGAATTAAACAACTATTAATCCATATATGGTTGAAACTTGTAGCTTTAAGTGTTTGATTAATTGCCTCTTAGAACTTAGATTTACATTTTGCATGCTATTTTTGGTTTATTTAGAATTTGATTATTTTTAATTGCATTGTTTTTACTCTTATGCTTTACTTTCAGTAATTGCAACTACTTCTGATGAAATCATTCATTTTATTTACCTATGAATAGCCCCAATTCATTCATTTGCACATATCCATTAGTTTAGTATTAACTTTATTTTAATATTTCATTAGTTAGCTTCCATTCATTATTTTTTGTATGAACCATTGTCCTTGAGGAAATCAGTCTTGAACTCATCCTTGTATTCAACTTGACAACTTCTGTGCTGGGAAGTTCAATATAAACACCCAGCCACTTATATTCTAAAAATAACAATAATTACTTATTTTAAATAGGTCTTTCAAAGGTTTGGGTAGGGCTTGGGTCAGGCTTAAGTAGACCTAAACTCTGGCCATATGCTTTAAGGGTTTAGACTTTTAAACCCATACCGTAACCAGACCCTTACTAGAATTTAGTCTTTCAGACCCATGATCATTGTCATCCCTAGTTATACGATAATTAATTTTGTTCAACCTCTATTAAACCGTGCAGTATGTACTCTGTCTCAACTTATTAATCTCAATATTACTACTTTATAAAATTTCAACAAAAGCTTATAGTGATTTCGATTAGAATTTGTGACAATATTCATACATTTTGAAAAGATTTCTAATAAAATTTGAAAGCAACAAGATCCGCTTCCAAAATGTTTGGTTCAACCTCTCAATTCTTCTTCAGCAAAACTCGTTACCACTAGCAATTAGGATTTTTACGTTAAAGGAAGTGATCACTTTTTATTGAAACTCAAAGGAAAGTCAGCAAATTAGCCAAGTTTTTAAAATTACCAAGAATTTATTAGGGCACTTTTTGTAGTCTGACCGCCGACTGTCCACCGACGATCTAGCGAGTTCCGGCACGAATTCAATTCAGAAGCCCAAAAAATGCAGAACTACACCTGTGCACAACTCCAAAAATTCACACTAGCATATTCGAACCACTAAAACTTGCCAAAATGAAAGCATCACACTTCGACAAAAATTGTAGAACCCCAAAAACCCAGAATTCCAAATACCCATTCCCATCACAACTCCAAATCCCATCAATCATATAGGTTTGATTGCAAGCATCACAATTCGGTCAATTTCCCTTTAAAGAAATCGATAAACTCGCCCGTATCCCTCACTTCACTTTGGGGCGACGACCAAGGATGCAGTCTGCGGTATTCTGAGGATGCTCTAGTTTTGGGTGCTTTGAGGGCGACGATTGGAACCTCTTCTACGATCTTATCTATTTTTTTTCTCCATCTCCTTTCTTTGTTTGGAATGGTGATGGATGAGGTTGGGGGGTTCGCAATCTCTAAGCTTGTGGTTGTAGTGCGTCCAGATTTTAGCCAATCTTTCTCTAAAACATCGAATAAAAAAAAGGGATCCGGCGCCAACTCAGGAAGCTTTCGGCTTCTACCATTAGGACGTGAACACCAAAAAAATAAATCTATATTCTATATACTTTGGTAGAAGCAACAAAATCGACAAGTTCACAAGTAATCAATGGAAAAAGGTCAGTCACCGCTACTCTTTTTCTTCGATTCGTTGTTTTCAATTGACCCAAAAGTTAAAAAGGTGATTTAACTATTGTTTGAGTTCCTCATTTGGCTACATATACATTACTACACTAGGTATCAAAGGAAAGATTTCTCTCACCGACATTAGGATAAACAATGGAGAAAGAATACCAATTCAATCCAAATGTTCATCACTATAAATATGGCAATTATATTATTTTAAGTGCAATTGAGAGGGAAAAAAAAAGTATGAAAATGGGGGATGAAGAATTAAAAAGTGGAGGTTGAATACAACACTCTATTTCAAATTTAGACTTAAAGTGATGAAAACAAACGTTTGGTAATTTCTGGACCCTAGCCCAACCCAAGTCAGACCTGGCCCATGTAACATAAAGGGCCTTGTTGGATCTAGTATCTGGTACCCAACACCTCGTATTCCAAGGATTTCCAATCTCTATGAATAAAACTACCCAATAAGGCTGGTTACAACTTACTTACATATACTAAAATATAAAAATAGAATTCAAAATTATTTTATGTATTTTTTTATTTAATAAATTTATTTTATACTAAATTTACTTAAGTTGGTTTTTCTTTTTTATAAAATTTAAATAAATTTGAATTTCGATGGAATTTGAATATGACTACAAAAATCTAAATGCTATGTTTTATTTTTTCTTTTATGGTTTCATAATAAATTTTAACTTGTTTATTTTTACAAAATAAATACATCTAATTTGTAGTAAAAAAATTATATATATATGACGTATATTCAGAATTTTGATTTAATATTAAGAAAATTATTATAACAATAAAATAATTGAAAAATAATATAATTAAATTAATCAATTTCCATAAGGAAATAAGGTAAGAGAAAGATAAGACAATGGAAAAGGATTTTGCATAACATGAATTAGTAAAATTTAATAAGGGTAGTTTAGAGAATTAAGTTAAAAGAAGTTAGTAAATGTTTTTTAATTTCTTTAAAGAATTAGATAAAAGTCAAAATTTTAAATTTGTTCATTTATATAATTTTATCTGAAAATTAATAAGTTAGAAAACTAAACAAAAATTAAATATCTGAATAATTAAAATAATTTTATCATATGAAAATCATTTTTATTATAATATAATTGAAGATAAGTCAAATGCAGACTTGAGATGCCAAAAAAAAAAAAAAGGATGTAAAAAGGCCTAAAGTAAAAAATAATAATTTTAAAAAATTCAATGAGTATATTTTTACCATGCGGAATTAAGGGCATGTTTTGTAGATTGTGCCGGATCGTATAATTTTCAATGAATCAATATCACTGACCACCCCTAACTTTTGTCATCTAACCATTTAGATGAGATTTTTGTCTTACTTTCTCTGTCATCCTTAAGTTTCCAACAACTCATCAGATAGGTCCTCAAGCTAAAAAGGTGTGAGAAATTTTTAAACCTTGGAAGGGCAAATTGGTCTTACAAAATGCAAGTCGGCAAAATTATTTGCAATCTCATTGCAAAACCCATTCGTAGCTGCGATCTCATTTCCACGGGAAGACACCAAATTGTTTTCAATCGTTTGGACTTTGGAGGTGTTTAGAGCAGATCAAGAGGTCCAAGATCGAGAAACACTCTACGAGAGAGAACAAGAATGGTCTGGTGCGTGATCATGGTGATCCTTTACTCGTACTGCGAAACCCAAAAGATTGCTTCCTGTTGAAAAAAC
The DNA here is from genome assembly GCA_026225775.1 of Bursera palmeri. Taxonomy (NCBI): domain Eukaryota; kingdom Viridiplantae; phylum Streptophyta; class Magnoliopsida; order Sapindales; family Burseraceae; genus Bursera; species Bursera palmeri. Next base: position 12,721 of record JANKKB010002988.1, read on the forward strand.
CGACCGAGAGTCCTTCTCAGCAAGCATTGCAAATCCCATATGCATTGGAGCTTTTCTAGCTCTACGAAATTGGCCTTCAACAATTGCCATCTAACTAGAACCCAGGGCACGAAGGCTAATCTCAAATGCTTTTGCCACGACCGAATGTTCTAAATCCCATTACGAGTTGAATTGAATATATCAAGTGCCTTCAAACTTCCTTTCAGAGAATTAAGCAACTACTCAATCCAAAAGGGGGTTTTGAAAACAGTGCTTTGTTTCTCAACAGCACAGCCCTGAATTCCTCTCGCCAATAGTGCTCTGTTTCTCAGCTAAGTTCTTCCACGAAAACCCAAAATCCATGACCTCACAAACTTACTTCTGACTTTACAAGATAGGCCAATTCAGAAACTTCCGAAGCTCACACCCTATTAAGCCATATTATATTTTTCTTTCCTCTACTCTCTCTCTTCTCCTTGTCTCCCTTCTCTCCTCACCACCACACAACCAACTCTAATTTGAGTGGCAACACATCACCTACACGAGCTTTTATTTTGTTTAATGACATTTTAGTTGCAGGGATTTGTTAGGAAAATAACAAGGAAGAGAGTTGGAGAGAGGTGAAGAGAAAGAAGAAAGAGGAAATTGGAAGGGAAGAAATCCAGAAAAAAAAAAAAGGAAAAAAGAATTAAAGTGAAAGGACATATAGAACCTTTGACCAACTAAATGTGTTAGTGTTTGTCAGGATATATTGGTCTTTTTGTTAACAATTCTTTAAGAAAAAACTTTAATCACGTGTTCTATATCAGTTAGTAGGGATAAATAAGTCAATTTACTCTATTAAGGCTGTCATACTCACGTTAATTGACAGATTCTATCAGTCTAGGACTAACGGATAATGTTTTTAAAAATTTAAGGATGATAGGAAAAACAAATGTCAACAGTAACATATGGGTAAAATTATTACAAAACTTAAGGTGGTTAATAATGTTATCTAAATTTCAATCATTGCATTAAAATGTATAACAGCAAAGAAAAAATAATGAAGCATTTGATTCAACAATGTATTGTATTATATTTATATGATATTTATGTTTGATATAATGTATTGGAGTAGATTGTACTATTTTCCTTACATAAGAAATTAAAAAAAAAAAACATATTTATTAAAATCTTCAATAAAAATTAAAAATTTGAAAACACATCATAAAGATGTTTCCTTAAATTGAAAAAAAAAAGAATCTAAAAAAAGATTAATGGGTTTGTGATTGAAATTTTAAAATATTTGAACATTCATATGAAATAAAATATGTTTTGAATTAGTCAAATAAATTTAAGTAATAGTGTATTAATCCATAAATACTTTTTACTGATATTTAACAAATGTAAAGTAAATATTTATTTAACTAAATTGATATTTTAACTAAAAATATCTATTTAATTAAAAAAATGAAAGAAGTTAGTAAATATAAAACAAAAAATCCATGGGACAAATACATAGACACCCTCATGGTATAGCCTAAGTAAAACTCACCCCTGTTATTCGTAAAGTAACATAAACACCCCCATAGTTGGTAAACATAGAGGTTTTAAATTGAAAAATGGGGGTTTGTATGTTGTTTAAAATATCAAAATGAGGGTCTTTATGTTACTTTATGAATAACAGGGGTGAATTGTACTTAGGCTATACCATGAGGGTATCTATGTATTTATCCCAAAAATCCATAAACACTTTGAACTGATATCTAATAAATGTTACGTATATATTGATATTATAAATAAAAATATCTATTTATTTAAACAATAATAATGCTATGAAATTTTTGATTAATATTTATAAAATTTTATGTAAGTAAAGTAATATAAAAATAAAAATATTTTTTAATTAAAATTAACAATTTAATGAAACTTAAGCGTAGTCTTAACACAAGCTATCTACTCTCCATTGGTTACTGTAGAGCTTATTCTAATTAATGCAGTGCATCATTTAGTAAAATGTAAGAAAATTACTAAACATAGATGATTTACAATTTAATACTGTAAACAGTTTCGTATATATAGGTTTAAAAAAAAAAAATTAAAACCCTTTTGAAGGATATTTGGGAATAATTTTGTTAAAATCCTAACTTTTTTGATGTAGTTAACAAAAGACTTTATGGGTAGGGTAGGTATTTGGAAATCTGAGCGGGTTACATGGGATTTCTGAAAACTTTAGGGGAGGTTTTGGATTAACCCGAAAACGAGTGATGATTTGAAGGCACAAAATTCGTAATAAATATGCCATACGTATGGTGGCTATACTCTATTGGTACTGATATGTTAATGATTAAGTTACATTTTCATTTTCAATACTCTTGAGCCTACAAATGCACACATTTATCTATACAAGTGCATCTATCATCCTTTGAAATTCTATGGCGTAAAATCTTTCGTATAATCACCATATATAGAGTTAGAGCTGACAAATCGTGTTCTATATGTATATCGCACATGGAACTACAAAATTGACCAACAGTATATGCAAAAGTTGTACACAAAATTCTCTCTAAAAATACAAACCCCTATCTCTTAACTATAATTAATTCAGTACTTTTACTTGCATGGTTGATCGTGCATAGCATGGTTTTCTATCTTCCGATCGAAAGCCTTGCATACCCATATATTTACTTCATTGTAAATATTGTTCTCCAATCCTTTGATTACATGCTTTCTCTCTCTTTCAACTTTGCGTTATACATATATAAATTGAAAGACCTTGCATGTGAAAAGATCTAGCAACTTTGTGTGCATGCCATATACAAAGGGTGCATTCGACCATTGATCCAACATTGTTTAGAGCAACGTGATGATAAATAACTGCATTCAAGTTGCTGTGCTGATCGAGAACACATAAGTAACAGAACTATTAACAATATATTATTATATTGCAAAAATCACACAAGCAAAAGGAGAAAAAAGAAGAAGCAAATCACAACTGAATAGAAATATAGACATGGGGAAAGGAAAGAAGAAAGTGAAATACAATAATATGCTTTAATATGTACACTAGTAGTAGTACGATCTTATCATCTCTTTTTCTCGTGACTCAGAAGCGTGAATCCCACATTAGGGTTTTTGTTTTGTTTTGTTTTTTTTTTTTTTTTTTGTTGGTTCTCCTCTAACTCATAACCAGANATCTCTTTTTCTCGTGACTCAGAAGCGTGAATCCCACATTAGGGTTTTGGTTTTGTTTTGTTTTTTTTTTTTTTTTGTTGGTTCTCCTCTAACTCATAACCAGAAGTGGAATGCCTGAAACATCATTGTGTACAGATAGCGAAGAAGGATAGTCATGGTGGGGACTATGGACATGACGAGAACAATATCGTCACCATTCTTAAGATGATCATAAATTCCACCAAACTGACGACACAAACACAGAAAGAGAGAGAAGGTTTGATATAGCAAAGGAGTAAAGAGTCAAGGATCTTTTTCGTGAGAAGAGAAACCTTATATCAAAACCTAACATAGAAAAGAAAATGTGGACTTGAATTGATTGCTTTCTGATCTCATTGGGACATAAACATGCACATCAGGCTTCGTTTATTTGTTTTCTAGTACTGGTTCTCTCTCTTTCTCTCTCTCACTCACTCCCTTTTTCTCTGCAGTACTCTCCTGCACAAGCCAAACCAAAAGCACAACAAAATGGGAATCCTTACGAAGTACCAACCACAATCAAGCTCTCTCTTTCACTCTATACCTCTCCTTTTACCTATATTTGGGTTTGATGTAAGTACAGAAGCACACCATCATTACCTACTTGTTCACTGATGGAACTACACAAAACACTGGACAAAAGCACACCCACAACCAAAAAAAAAAAAAAAAAAAAAAAGGAAAGGAAAAGAAGAGAAAAAAATAAGAAAAATAAATTTAAAGAGACCTGTGTTCAAGGTTATTGATATTGGTTCTTTGTCTCTTAACATTCCCTGAAGAAGACTCATCACCAGTAGTCTTCTCCATCACTGCTTTTAATGCTTCTTGGATTGAGCTTATAGAATACTGCTGCTGCTGCGGTTGTTGTTCGCCACTACTACTGGAATCTTCTTCTCCAGTAATGAACAAGACATTCTTTACACGCCCACCCAGTGTTGTGATTTCAGCTTTTAGCGTTCTTAAACGTAAAGCTTTCAAGGTCTTTATCAGGTCAGGTAAGAGATCAGACCTATCTTCACAGCAAAGTGAAGCTTTGATTACAAACTTACCATCCTCGTCGGATGCATCCACCGTTAGCTCATCTACTTCGGTCGGTACTGGACTCGTTTCTGCTATCAAAGAAGTCTGGCGTTTTAGCTCCTTAACATGTTGGATTACTTCGGCTAGCAACGAAGCTTTGTCCGTCTATCTCGAACACAAACATCAGAATGCATATCAGCAACATGCTAGATTACTTCTCTTGGTCCACTTTTAATTCTTAACAATGTAAAAGGAAAAAAACGAAGAGCAAAAGAAAAATAAAGGTGATATTTTGTGCATTACATCAAATGGGTAGAAACCTGAACGTATACTATACTATGTTAGAAGTTGTTTTCATGTGTGAAAAGAAGAGATTGTGAGATTAAAACTAAATTCTAATGGTGGTGTTTTCCAAAAGAAAGTGCAGTGGATAACTGACAAGAATGCTAAATTGTCTGTCTTTACTTCTTTTCATTCTCATATTACTTTGACTGATATCCGGCAAGAAATTTCCATGGAAGGCTTTTCAACTGCCGATTGGTTTCTCTTTATCATGTCAGTTAAGCGACATTAACGCTATTCCCTTTACGTTATTTTCTCTCCTTGGAACTACCACAAGACTCGGAAGAAATAAATTAACCGAAAGCATACAATTTTTTTTTTTTTGTTGATTTTTTTTAAGAAAAAGAGATCAAAACAAAAAGAAAGAAAAGGTGTAGAAAATCAGAAATGTAATTGCCTTTCATGACTTAACGGTAGGTTTTGATTGCATATTATCAGACCAACCATAGAAGAATCTTCGAAAGATCTAGAGAGATCTTTGAATGAAAAAGCACATTATAATACAAAACAAAAAGGGTACCGAAAAGGGTACATGATTTCCCATATAATATTTGCCCCATGTTGTACGCGTGAGGAAAAATAAGGTTCTTTCTTCTTTTTTTTTTTTTTTTTTTTTTTTAANTTTCTTTTTTTTTTTTTTTTTTTTTTTTTTTTGGAAATAAATTTTTATTGGAGAAAATTTTGATGTTTTTCTTATCATTACTTACTTTGGTGGTGCTAGGTAGAAGGCTGCGTAGCTTAGCAAGATGGTTGTTGATCCTTTCTCTTCGTCTCCTCTCAGCTTCACTGTGGCTTTTAGAAGCAGCAAGCGCCTTGGCATCCATAATTTCTTGGGCAGTCATTTTGCCCAACTCGGCTTGTAGGCCAAAAGGAGCTGAACCCGGTTGAACCATTGGCCCAAGGGTGTCCGATATGATCCTGAGATGATCACTGGATGGCCCACCCTCGTATGCAAACTGTACGCCGGGAGCTCTTCTGTTGATTAAACTCCCGTATGAAGGTGGTGGAGGTGGGAGAAGAAAGGGGTCGTGCTCACGGACCGGGTTTGTTGAAAATTGGACCGGATTGAAGGAGTGAACTTGAGAGAGAGACCATGGTAGGATTGGTGAAACTTCAGGGAAAATCAGTCCTCCCCTACTTCCTCCTCCTCCTGCTCCTCCTCCTTCTCCATACATATCACCAGTTTGTTGCTGCTGTTGCATCTGTTGTTGTTGTTGAAGAAAAAACTGTTCTTGGTAGCCCTGCATGTTATGGATAGTTTGAGAACAGTGTCCTTGATCTTCCTCCTTGAAACCGCACATATCACTTTTTCAATTAAAAGTAATCAATTTCTATAGCTGCTTGGAGTTGGAGGTAGTTATCATATTGATCACTTCCTTCTGTGAAAAGGAAGATTTTAAAGAGGAAAGGATATGGAAGTTGATATAGACTTTTCTATTGATAGAAAAAAGAAAAAAAATGGAGAAGAGAGCATAAGAGACAGACCTTTCCTTTGATATGCGTTTATATGGGAGGATAGAATGACTTTTTGAGTACTATCAAGTGTCCCTTCTCTGTTTCTTGTGCTGCTGCTGGTAGAAGAAACAAAGAAAGAAAGAAAGAAAGAGAAGGCCAAGTCTTAGACTAACTCTATTCTGAATGATGATGATCTCTCTCAATCTCTTTCACTTGGGTTGGGTAGGTTATTTTCTGCCACGCCTTTGTGGGGGTGTTGAACCTTTTTTATCCTTTGCTTCAACTAAGCTTTCGTTGGTGGTGCTTTGTTGGTATCTTTTTGGTTACTTTGTTTTTTCTTAGCTGAGCTGATGATCTTCCACCACTCTAAAACTCTAAATATATAGAGCCTGTTAAGTACCACTGCTAGTCTCCTTTACTTTCTTCTTACGGCATTCTCATTCGATTCCTGTAGCTATCAAGGTGAGGGTGAGGGTAAGGGTCCTGAGGGATCTTTTTCTTTTTATTATTTTATACACAAAGTAATATCAAACTATTACATATAAAATAACATTATATGTTGCTTAGTGATTGGTTCAAAGTGTATAATTACACTCTGTGTACGCAGTGGGAGAGAGAGAGTGGGGATGGGAAACACAAAAACAAACACAGTGAACACACAACACACAGATTGTCGACCGACCAAAGACCAAAAAGGCTGATAGTATCATCATGATAAAAGGCTTAGCTAAACCCTTTTCTATGCTTTTAATTTTTTAGGCTCGGTCAAGCGACTCAACCTCCCACGTTCGTCCATACTCTTGGCTATATCCACGCCACCCTTTCTGCTTCCCCAAGACCATGTAATCATTGTGTCTTGGAACACACTCCACGTCTCTCTCTCTTCTCCTGGTGCGTCTTCCTCTCCCCTCCCATGAGCCTCTTGCTTTCAGTTACATTACATTTTATGTATTCATGGCGCTTATCGGGTCCCTCTCCCTCTGGATTTTTGGGCCTTTTTCAAGGTATAATATATATATATATCAACAATCTTATGCTGATCTATCGCCTAAATGGGGATTGCAAAAGTTTTGGCCTTGATTTTTTTCCTTTTTTTTTTTTTACTTTACTAACCAATTATGCTTTTAGCTTTTAACTATGTTTAGAAGGCAATAGCATTGCCTTTTTCCCAGCAAGATTATGAAATAAAATATCTAGTGCCCCACATTGTTGCACTTGCAGGAATGGACACTTGAGATTTCTTCTTCTCATTTTGGAGGTACATAGCTTGAGTGAGTGATACCCATCACTAACCAACAAACAAACCCAAATTTTGTCTCATTTTTCTGTTTGTTAAATTATGATAAAGTCATTGATGATTGGCAGAGAATTAGAAAACATATTATGTTGGTTAAGATAAAGATTGTCTATTATATTACAACTTAAATTTGCCGAAGCACCATGAAATTATAGATGTTTCCAACCACTTTTAGCATATGGCTCGGTATCCCGTGTTTCTAATCACTGTTTGCTTTATCCTATGCCACGAGCTCTAGATTTTGCTGCAATCGGCTTGCAGGTTGGGCCTAAAGAGGTTCTATTCTCTTGTGACCTATGATGTGCTTATGGTAAAAAGAAAGTGAAAACGAAGAAGGCTCAAAGGTCTTGACCAGCTGCGGGGTCTGCATAGTAACGTACACAGTTACTATAGCAGTTTGGCTAACAAAAAGTAAAACAAAAATCATTAAACCAACATACCCTCTTTTCTTTTTCTTTTTTCTTTTACCACAACTTTTGTGTCTTAATTAGCCTTTGCATTGAAATATTGGCTTTAAGTAAACATGAGGAGATTAATTATTTGTTATTAAGTGAACATAAGGAGATAGTTATTTGTTAAAATTCAAAAGATGTTCAATTAATGTTTCTCATTGTGCTCTTGCTTGCTTCTCTTTGCCTTTGGTACGAAGTTCTTCTTTTACCTTATCAGGTCGGACACTAGGCAATGTCCTGGCTTTCTTTCTCTGTAGAATACTATTTACATGGCACGAGCAAGGCCTGGGTTGAGAAAGGTTTCGTATTTTTTAGAAGCCTTTGTGGTCACACGCATGGCTGCATTGGTCCCCATGTATTGTTTTTTCTTTTCATCTTTTATGTGTAGCTTTCTAAGTTGTGGTTTTTTATAATAGCCTATTCAAACATTTGATGATAGCTGCACCACCACTAGCATTACCCACGAGAAGGTCCTTTGTTTTGTTGGGTTTATGATGACATCAATTCCACCCTGTCATGACGTTTCTTCCTTATAAGCCATTAACCCCATTAGTGCTTATTATGCTCTCCTGCTGGCTGCTGCTGGCTCCCCCTCTTGCCCTAGCGTAGAGAAGCAATTACTTGCTGCCTTCTGCCTTATTATGAGTGGGGTTTGAATTCATTCCTCATTTGGTTTCAAAACCTTTGTCGCCTCAGATAATATTGTTGCTCGCACTCGCTACACTTGCAACAATTAATTTCATTACTTTTACGTCAAGGCCTGGACTGGTGGTCATCACTTACATTAATCATCCCTCAGAGCTGGACAGAACTGCTGCCCCCATACAAATTAAAATTGTTGTTTAAGATAGTATGATTGTATATGATTAATAATAGACCAAAGTAAAAATCTGTACTCGTTATCATCAACTGTTTTCTAGTCGACAAATTAAACCTTCTTTCGATTCTACTTTTCGGAGATAGGTTTGTCTAAAAGTCATCTTTAATTTATCAATTATCCTACGGTACGTTTACTTAGATGTTTCTAGTTTAATTTTATATTAATTTATTACAACTCACCCAGCAGAAGCAATAATAAAGACGATCTAGCTGACGGGCATGGGCATGGGCATGCGTCGGGCCAAGCTGTACGATTATATGGGTCACGTATGAGATTGATCGAGTACGAGACGGCAGAGTAACAGCTATACGTATCATAGTGTTGTAGATTATTATTGAGATTTTCACCTGAGCAGAGAATGAGATTATTAAATTGAAGTAAAAAGGTGGTTGGATTCTTGCTGAATTCTCACCCAAATTAATTCTACAATGTGACTTGAAAATCTTAAGTTATGTGTGTGGTGGAACATATATAGACAGAATGTATCTGGACCACTTCATACATATATAACCCTAATAATCAGCGCATCAAGTGATTTTTGCTGATCATGCCTCATAATATACAGGAATAATTGGATGCTCAGGCTCATCCAGAAGCTATCATATGTAATTTGCGATTGTGGTCCATCGATCCAATGGAAATGCCCATAAATTGCAATTTAGTGGCTGCTTAACATCCTATTAGTTAAATTAAATTGTTTATATAGAAGAGCTTCTCTCACCTGGGATTCAGGGATATATAGCTCTATCTATATCTTAATTTATTAATTACGTCTAATATTAGACAGAAATTTTGCCAAGTCATAAAGCAAAGAGATTACTGAATACTGATTTCTTGTTTAATCTACTCCAAATCTCTGAATCTAATCTATTCTAAATTTAAAAAGCCTTTTTGATGCGGACAAAGATTTGCAAGATGTCACTTCAACATATATTCATATACCATTATCGAAGAGTGATGGCTGCACGCCATTATCTTAAATCTCCTCAACAGCAGTGATGCTAGCTAGCTGGATGTGTGAGTATTTGAATAATATCCAATTGATGAATGGGATATTTCTTTAATGTTGGGACTTTACAATCCAATTAGAACTATATAAGAGAATTGACCAGATAATCTACTGGGAGATATTTCTTTCATTCTTGGTCATAATTAAACTGTCGATCCAAAAGAAAAGATGACAAATTGAATCTTTCAAGTCTTCTAAGTCTGCTGCTAGCTATATATATAGCTGTTCCTTTTGTCGGAGTTCTCTCTCTTTATACACTGACTGCTCTCTCTCCCATCTTGAAACAGACTTTCAGCACTGTTTCAGATAAATGACACTCATGGCATCCACTAACTAAATAGGTTAAGAGGCCTTTTAATTTGCAGGAACTTGGTACTTCCTCTAGGTTCACAATCTCTCCTTTTAATTGTTGGGAATCATCAGCTTATTGCACGCTACAAAATACAAATCCTTAATCAATACTTGGTTTTAGGTGCCATTTTGCACTTACGGTATTCAAAACAAAGTTGATATATAGATATATATATATATATATGTACTCACATGGTCAACAAGTTTGGAGGATTATTCACTATTACATATCCAATAGTTAGGCTTTTAATGAAGGAGATGCATCGTCAAGTGGGTGAGAACAGTACAAAGCCGCCTTGGTTCATTGACTCCATTAGTGATGGTGAATGAACACAAGCAATCACAATGCATATGAATATATACGTTTTCTTTGTCTGCTTGGAGGCAGATCCTCTGTCTGCAGAGTCAACAAGAAAATTACATAAATTTCCAAAAAATGTATCTCCGGAGTGGGACAGTGGGCTTCTTCAACCGTTGACACGCTCACCTTCATAAGTCTCTTTCAAATACAAGTACATCATCAAGATGCATGCTGTTATTATCAATAATTCTCGAAGCCGAAAGTGATTTCCACTAGCTTCGAATTCGATCGTCTCTGAATTTGATGAGAAGAATTAAATTTAACGCAAAGGTAAGCGTTATAGAGTACTGTTATTATTATTTCTGGTTTGCGACTATTACTATGCGTAATAATTATTAATTAATTTCCATTTATCATGCATGAGTCTTATTAGTTAATTGCTATCATATGAATCGTTACCAACTACAAAGTCAATATTATATATATATAGCATTAGCTATGCATGGTTACTCGATCGTAATCATTCATATGCATGCATCATGATACAAGTATATAGAAATAATAACAAATTTTAAAAATAATTTATTAAAATTAACCAAAAGTTGGGCGTTGGAGCGCCACGATGATGCATGCATGCTTAAACAGTACGCTTTGTAGGTGTAGTATTCACATGTGTTCATCATACCGAATGGCCATTTATTCAATTTAAAGTAATTAAGACTTTTGATTTGTTAGAATTGTCAGATCTTTAAACAATAATCTGGGTATAAGGAACACTACTCCTGCTGAGAAATGATTGTGCGTGATATATAGAGTATTGCTCAAGTTTGGAATGCAATTATATATATATTTATTTATAATAAGATCATGTTTTATAATAAGCTTACTTTACTAGCAAATTATTAAAACGACATGCCACAGAAACAGAACGCATGTTTGATGGAAAACCAAGAATTTGAATCATTTCTCTCCTCTGAGTTCATCCTATTCCTGACTACCTTGAAGGATCGATGGACGTTGTAATAAATGATCATGTATCTATAATAATAGCAATTGATGTTTATTTACTCAAATTAATATAAATATATGAAAAGTAGATGGCTGACGTCCCAGGGAATGAAAGGCCGATCAAAGGCCCATATAAATCGGAGCAATAGCTGAGGCAAAGACAAGAGGGGTGCAGATGACCCATTGAACAAATGCATGGGCTTTCTGATGGACTAATCGGATCAGGCTCAACTATTTCATTCATGGTATTCAAGGAGTTAATTGAACAGCATCAGCTATTAACTCTATCAATTGTTTGTTAGTCAAAATCTAAAGTAGACAACAAAATTATGTCTCTTAAGTCAGGGATAAAGGCATAGAAAGATGAGGTACGTAGCTGTAGCTGGTGTCCTGTCCAAGTCCATCTCTGAAGCCTGATTTGTAAACATGAGCAAAGGCTCCATATCTCTCGCAATACCAACTGTAAAACCACAGTTGGGAGAATCGTGTTCATGTGAGAGGAGTTAGTGAAGCCCCATTTTTGCGCTCATTTTCACAGCTGCCTCTTCCCACCCAATAACTCCTCTCATTGTCTTCCCATATCGTCTATTTTTTTTTCTCGTATTCAATGCCCTTCTCTTTCCCCCAATTACTCTCTTCATTACTCCACTCTCTGCCTCTTGATTATCCCTCGTTCAACTGTTCAACTATTAGGTGCTTTAATTAATTCGTTGGGACTTGTCATTAAAAAAAAAAAAAAAAAACTAATTCTAGATCCACAACTACTTCATACAATATAATTTATACAACCTGAGATGTCATAATCTTATTAGTTGAATGGTTATTTTAAAGTCTATTTTATTTATTTTTTATTATCGGATATATAATTACTGAAATAATTGTTGGCGACGATATCTATTACTTTTCTGCCGCTTATGGGGACATGACATATTGGGGGGCTGAAATATTTGTTTTGGTATGAAGGCCCACCAAAGGTCGAATCCTTTTAGGAGGCAAACTAATGTGACGAATCTGATGTCAGTGAAGTTCAAGTATGAGTAAGCAATCGCTTCCGCTAGCCTATTTTACTTCTTGATGTTTCTTTGATGTGATGACTTGGGAAAGAAAGAAGTGAATCCGTGTGCATAAAGGCCCTGGAAAGGGAGTCCGATCTTTAATCGCTTCGTTAAAATTCCAACCCTCCTCCTAGAATCATAGTCGTAGGTTCAAATCTTACTTGAGAAGATTTTTTAGTTAATGCTTTTTTGACCCAGCGACCTCAGTTCCTCTTCTTAGTTTCTAACCTAACAAAATTGTGAGACCGAACTACAGTGATTGTAAATTTAAAATCACTAAAAAAAATTCTTGGTAGAATAAATTAATCATTTGCATGCACGTCAAATTAATGATAGAAAGTTTCATATATTAAGTATATTGATGTGATAAATTTTGTACTTTGGCTTAGGATTTTTTAACACAAATTTTAAATACAAAACCTTGAGATAAATTTTTAACTATTCATTTCACATAATCTATAGTTGAGATAGTAGATGAGACATTATGTGACTTTTTAACTAGATAACGTTAATATCACTAACTACCTCTAAGGTTGGATCTAATATCATACAAAATAACATTTTCGTAGTTGTATCATTGTATTTTTTTTTATATTTGTGTATTTTTAGCATTCAACATCATTTAATGGATTCTGTCTACTTTTAGATTAACAGAAGAGAGAGAAGGCACTTTGCCCCTATTTTATTATCCTTTTTTTTTTCTTTTTTAACCTCGGACAACCTTAAGATCTAAACCTAACCCAAACCTCTACACAACGTTGAGCACACCATCGCATTATGTCACCACAAGCCTTCAATAGCAGTAATAAATTTTAGTGGTTGACCAAGCCATTATACAACATCAACCAAAACATTGGGTTCGAGTCGAGTACTGACGGAAAATCGGGATCTTGAGTGTGATGCAGAGAGACTCGATCATATCGAGTCAATTTCTTATCTTTCAAAATGGTTTGTGTTGTTGCACATTAACTAGATGTAGATGATCCCCATCTCTTCTGGAGATAGGTAACATAACTTTTGATATTCATATCCTTCCATTTAAGAAGTTTTCTCTTAGTTTGTTTGAGAAAATGAAACAAGAAGCATCATAATAAAAGTGATAAAAGAAATAGAATAGTAACCATTTAGTTATTTGGGCACTTCAATCACCAATCATATGAGACATCAAAATATATGAGATCCATTAAATCATCAACAAAGTATTTTCATAATTCTCCTAAATTTTATCTTTAAAAGCTTTCCGTATGTTGTTTATTTTCAAACTTATTCCAATTCTAGTATAATAGCATTCACTTCAATGAATGATTCAATAGCATTCATTTTAGGAAATAATTCAATAGTTTTCACTTTAGGGAATATTTTAGTTAGGGGTGGACACAAGTCGGGTTGGATCAGGTTTTAGCCCAACCCAAGAACCCAATAGGTTGACAAAAAGTCACATCTGAACCGACCTAACCCGAAACTAGACTAGTTGACAAAAATGGACCTGTGATTGAGTTAAGGATTAGATGAACCCGACATGTTCGGGTTGCCCTGGGTTCGGGAAAGCTTTCAGGTTAGTCGGGTTGGTTATCATGGTTGACTTTAGTCATGTTCAGGTTCAGGTTATTTGAAAAGTTAAAAACCCTGAAACAACTCAATTCAAGATGAACATAATTTTCCTTGTGTGATATTTTTGCTTAAATACATAGATGTCTTATTGGAGTAGTGTCAGTATAATTTTCCAGCAGATAAACAGGGAAGAAAAGAGAAATGTCTAGAAAGACATAAATATTACAAGTTACAACTTCTGTTTTTATATAAAAAAAAGGGCTCATCTTAATTACAACCTTTACTTCCAATCTGTCTCAAAAATAAAATGCATCAATGCAAGTGAGAAAGAAAAAGACAGGAAGTTAAAAGAGTTGAATCAAGTTTTTAAAGTTTCAAAAAATATGCTAGTGATATTAATCTAAAGGGGGTGTATTCAATGAAGACTTTTAAAGACTTTTTATAAGTGAATGACTATTATAGATTCATAGATTTCTAATAACTTTTATAGACTTTTCATAATTCTGAAAGATTTTTATAGACATTTGTAGACTTTTATTGAGAGATTAATAAATATTTATAAACTTTCATAGACATTGAAAGACTTTTGAAGAGAGATTAATAAACTTTTATGGACTTTAAACAACATAACATGCATTTTATAAATTTGGAACTTACAGCATTATGAGGTCTATCACTCCCATCATTAGATGCAAAACCACTTTGGTACCAATTTTAATAGTCCATGACCTAAGATATTAGAAACATGTTTCACTCAGAATGTATATTTGAGAAGAGCTATGAACTATTTCAAAATTTCCTTTGCTGACATTGTAGGATGTGATAATAAATTTCTATTTGAATGTAGTCACAAAGAGAAGTCTTATTAAGAATAAGTGAACAAGCAGAACAAATCTAGCTCGACAGGAAAATGGAAAACTATAAGTTATATGATCTTTCTTTCAAACCTCCAACGTCTTCCCGTTAGATGCATCAGTCCACTAGCCTCTAATAAGGCTTGGAGTTCGTAACAACCTAGGATTACAAAGCTGAGAAGCAATACTCTTCATCTCCATGCTCATTTGAAACCCGATTTGCATATTTAGAAATTCTATATATTTGAGTGGATTAAAGCATCGGATTGCTAATCCGTTGTACGAGTTATTCGTACCGGCCGCATTTTAAAGAAGAATATTCCAAACATATAGAATACATTCTCTGAGAAGAAGAATAGCATAACAATAATAAGAAAAAATTAAAATTGTTGAAGTTGAGGGCATTACTTTAATGAAGCCTCAAGGAAACAACCATTACATCTTACATAGTACCAAAATGATTCCTTAAAATTGAAGCAATGAAAAACTCAATCTACAAATGACAGCTCAACGAGAAGCACCTTTTTATATTAAGTTTCAATAATTGAGTAAAAGGGAAGAATTTACGATGTTACACAGTCCAAATCTAAAAAATGATACCCAATTTAGACTTACTACTAGTGGCTAAAGCATTGCATTTGATTATATAATACAGGTCCAAGTGCAACATTCATACAACATATGATCCATTTAATCCTGCTACTTTATATTACATTCCATGTCATTTAGATTCTTTTAGTTAGATAGGCAAACAACCTGCAAAGAGACTAATATTTAAGTTACTGTATTTGCACATAAAAAGAAAAAATAAAGTGAGAAACTGAGCACATATCTACACAAATCCTCGAAAGAGATTGAAAACTACTTCAATCAATTAGCAGCCAAAAAAAACATGTTAAAAACGAACACTTTGCAGCTTCCACTACTAAATACAATCAAATTTTATCACAAACACTTTCTCCATTAAAAATACAATAAATAAAGCAAAAGTGATTATTGAATGGGAAAGATCAACATGCACAGAGCAAGCAAGCAGCAGAGTGAAGCTTTATCTTGATATGAGCAAGCAGTAGAGTGAAGGCTTTCTTTTTCTTTTTTCTTTATGGAATTTGAAAGTCTTTCAAAGTTATAGTAAATAGTGAAAGAGAAATTATAAAACCTATTATTTATACCTCATACGAAAAAGTCTACAAAAGTCTTTCATATAAAAAAGTCTATAAAAGTCATTAACTTTTTGAATGCCCTATGACTTTTATATACTTTTAAAAAGTATTGATTGAACGAATTGAAAATGGTAACGTATGTGGTTAAACGAATTGAAATATGACACATGGTATTTTATTTTTAATTCAAATAGTCCGGTCAGGTCAGGTTACCGGTTTCTACAGTAAAACCCGATCTAAACCCTAACCCGACAGATTCCAAATTACTAACCCGATTTGGGTTTTTTCTAAAACTTAANTGCTCACATTAATAGCACTTAAAGTGTAAAAACAATGATTTAAACTCTTAATAAACATACACTTTTAAGTGGTAATCACTTAACTCGACCAAAAACTGGATGGGATTGGATTAAAATGCTTACCCCTAATCTCAGTAACATTTGCTTTAGAAAATGATTAACTAGCATTCATTTCATGATATAATAAGTGACTAGTTATGATACTCAGATTTCAATTAAAATGATGATAAAGAAATATCATAACTTCCTATACGGATGCGATAATTCCATTCTTGATGGTAGGCCCAAGTTCCATGGAATCAAGATAAAGTATGGTATTATCAAACCATCCAAAATAATTATCTCCATTTAATTTATCATATTTCTTTTTAAATAATAGAGATAAGTAATTTTCTTCTTATATTGCATCCTCTTGATGCATGTATTTAATAAAATAACATATAAAAATCATATAAGAAAAATATAAAATACAAATACATTATTGCAAAAAATAAATTCAAGCAAATAAATAATAATTAATAGAAAGAAAAGAAATAAATATATATAGAGCTTAGACTATTAAAACTTAATTTTTTTATTTAATTTTATACACTATTTTATAGCCGTTAATTTTTTTAAATTAATGGTAAAAAAAGCTGTTAAATTGACATAAAAAAATATTTTAACTTTTTTTTTTCTTTTTCTTCTATGGATTGTAGTAAAACAATAGATTGAATTCCTTTAACCCCACCTTCGTTCTTACCCGCATTATTGAGCCCTTATTGTGGTAATCCGGATTTTCGAAAACAGTGATTTAGGGGTTTAAGTGAAAGATTTTAAAGTTAGAAATCGTAATATGACGTATTTGTGACGTATACGGAATAACACGGATGTGATGACATCGTGTACATGAGTATTTAGAGGTTTTCGGGAGTTTTCAGAATAGTGGACTAAAACGTTTTTTACGTGGGTTCATGGGTTTTCCGTCTTTAGTACTCAACCGTGACATTTTGGGAGTCACGTCAGTGGAAAATGGATGAGGACGAGTCGGCAATGAGATGCCGAGACTTTAGGGTCGGGATTCACGACCGTTGAAGGTTTAGAAAACTATGGAAACACCCCCGGAAGCCAAAGTCTATATAAACTGCATAGGAGGTCAGCATTTGGAGAAATCTACAGAAACACCCCTGATCACGGGAAGTTGCTGTCTCCGACGGTCGTTCGTATTCCGATGAAGTTTGGACTCGTGGTATGTGGCGATGGCTTCGTCTCGGTCGCCTGAGCACCGTGGTGGTCTCCGTTTCTCCATTCGACACCAGAGTCACCGTAGATCGGGCTTGGAAGATACGATTGTCAGAAATGCAACTCCCTCCTCTGTCTAGATAGCCGCTGCCACCGGTCGGGATCGACTTATCTCGGCGTGAGGAGTCTGGAGGTAGTCTCCGATCGGTTGTCCGAGGCTTGGATCGTCGGGAATTGATGAAAAACTGTTCGACTCCTCCTCGTCCGATCTGTCGTCTCCGATCGCCACCTTGCCTTACCGTCGGCATCATCACACTCAGCTCATCGAGACGATTCTGGTTGTGGTGCCCGATCATCGTTCCCGATCGTCTAGTGATTTTCTGACGAATAGACGCCTTTCATTACTGTCACTGAAAAATATCAGGTGGCCCCTTGGCTTTTAGGCTTGGCATCTGCACCCTTCAGGACACTCCCATTGTTTGGATATTGGCAGTTTACCCCTTGTCATGTGTTTTGACACAAAGACCCCTAAGGGTTTACAGGTTAGCAATCTTACCCCCGCTTGGTTAGTTTATGTATATTTATGAATTTACAGTAATACCCCGGGATGTAAAATATCAGTTTAACCCCTGGTTCTTGATTTTGTATGGTTGAACCCCGCGACTCTGAGGACTCATCTAGAATCATCGAAACGCATAGATCTGCGATACGGATGAGGAATAGAGAGAGAATGAGGCCTGAGAGCCACGGTTCGAATATCGAGGTAAGGGTTTCTAGCTGTACGTTTCTATTATGTTTTAACTTGCATGTAGATTTACTTTACTGTGTGGCTTAGCGAATAGAGATTGTGTGTGATGGACGAATACTACATTAGATGATTAGATAGATCGAGACGTTACAGACATGTATGCAGACTTATGGAAACGGAACGTGCTTCATTATATGGTCGGAATGGACACGGAGTGAGTTATAGGTCATGAGTACCATATGGGAGAGTACGTGAGGATACGTTCGGATTACAAGGATACATAAGTGGTAATATGATATGGAATGGATGATACGCGAGTAATAATTAAGTGATCGTGAGTTACAGAATGAGCAAGTTAGATGGCGAGGCAATTAGATTAGTCAGAACTTAAGGTATGATTTACGGATTACGTGTGTGATCATGCGTGATGAGGTGGATGAGATATGAGTAAGCCGTACGTAAGTGAGGTCGTACAGGCTTGTAGTAATGAGTGAACGGTCATGGGACCGGATGATATGAGTATGGATTGTACGGACGAACCCCAGATTGGTCTAATGATACATAAAGATCCGAGGGGCTTTACAGATGGTATTTAGGACTGACTAGCGGATACGCAATAGTCTAGTGTGTGAGGGACGCCCTGATATTTGTAAGTGGGATCCCGACGTGATTGATGATTGATAAGTAATTAAAAGTGTACATTTATTATGAGTTACAATATTATTTTTACACTTTAAGTGCTATTAATTTAAGTATTTACTTTGATT